>CM051266.1:43494104-43676604 GCA_027921565.1 Artemia sinica | reverse complement strand
CCCTCAGGGCATAGCTTAAAACCCTTGCCCCGAGAGTTGTGGGGAGTGTCCTCCTCAAAAATATATTTTCTATCTGGAAATCAACTACGTTGAACAAAATGGCTATCTCGAAATTTTGATTGGATGTGTTTGGGGGAATGATGGGCGTGGGGGAGGGGGGCTAGTTGCCCTCCAATCACTTTCGACTATTAAAAAGGGCACTAGCCACTCCAATTTCCAATCGAATGAGCTCTTTTCGAAGTTTCTACGACAACTCCTTCGATACAAAGTGCCTGGGTGGAGAAAAAAAAACAGACATTGTGCCCACATCGCTCTTTACTTAGGCAGCACTAGCGCGCTGCCTATGATTGATCTTTCTTTAGAAGCACAAGAAATCAAATCTGAATTATTAGATTCGTCAGAAAGAACTCTTACCATCAGAAATATGACTAGGCTTACAAGAGAAATGGAAGAAGTCTCATGTCAAGCGAATCAATTTTGGTTGCAATGAAAACTGAGCCCACACATGATGTATATCTATATGGGCAAAGAATCCCTTTCGAGCCCTATAAGGCCAAGCCCTTATAGCCTAGGCCTACTGCTTCAATTGTCATGTACATGGCCATACTAAGAACAATTGCCAGCGAATAAATCCCTCCTGTTCCAAATGTGGAAAAAGAGAACCATACCTCAACATGTGTCCTGCTCCTGAGCCATATTGCAAAAAACTGTAAGACTATAGGACACACCACATTTCAAAAAGATCAACACCCCACCCACCAACAACGTGCGGATATTCTGAGAATCTCAACTGAGCAAAACGTTCCCTTCTCAATCATCGCAACTAAAAAACCTAAGACTCCAAAGCCAAGTACTGTCCTCTTCCATAATAAACAACTGGGTAAAACCCCTAACATCCAAGCTAATCCTTATGCAAGCAGTTCTTATGCAAAATACCCTCAAATGTAAGAACAATGATTCAGCTGTCCCAGGAATAACCAAGTTGGTCAATGTTAAGACCTGGGGAATAGACCCCGAAGCCGCGCCGAAAAGTCGGCGCGGCTTGACATCCAAGCTAATCCTTATGCAAGCAGTTCTTATGCAAATACCCTCAAATGTAAGAACAATGATTCAGCTGTCCCAGGAATAACCCAGTTGGTCAATGTTAAGACCTGGGGAATAGACCCCGAAGCCGCGCCGAAAAGTCGGCGGCGCGCCACCGAAAAAAAAAAAAACGGTGGCGCGCCGCCGAGCTTGCATCAGCGCGCTGACGCCGCCGCTGATTCTATCGGCGGCGGCGTCACTAATACGTCGTCGTTTTTTTCTCTCTCTTTTTTGCTTATCGATATCGACCTCCGGGCTTCAACCGCCATCCCGGCTAATCTGTTTCTTAAAGATAAATACTGTCATCTTGGGCTCGCCATGTATATCGGTTCGTAGGAAGAAGAAGAAGAAATTTTTCTTGAAACAAAAAATTCTACCTTCCACTTTAAAATTCTGTTCATTTTTCTTTCTGATTTTTCGGATGAAAAGAGGTAGGTAAAAGAGCATTAGGCAATTCAGGATGTTATCATAGGCAACGCAATTGCGCTGTCTAAGTGAAGAACAATATTGGCACAATGTATTATTTTTTTTCCATACCAGGGCAATTCGTATCGAAGGAGTTGTCGTAGAAACTTCGAAAAGGGCTCATTCGATTGGAAATTGGAATAGCTAGTGCCCTTTTTAATAGTCGAAAGTGATTGGAAGGCAGCTAACACCCCTTCCACGCCCACCATTTCCCGAAACACATCCAATCAAAATTCTAAGATAGCCATTTTGTTCAGAGTAACTGATTTCCACAGAGAAAATATGTTTTTGAGGAGGTTACTCCCCCACAACCCTTAGGGCAAGGATTTTAAGTTATGCCCTGGGGGATAAGAACGATGTTGGCACAATGTATTATTTTTTATTTTTTCCCTTTAGACCAGGGCACTTTGTATCGAAGAAGTTGTCATAGAAACTTCGAAAAGGGCTCATTCGATTGGAAATTGGAATAGCTAGTGCCCTTTTTAATAGTCGAAAGTGATTGGAAGGCAGCTAACACCCCTTCCACGCCCAGCATTTCCCGAAACACATCCAATCAAAATTTTGAGATAGCCATTTTGTTTAACGTAGTTGAAAGTTCTGGAAATTAGGTCTTAGAGGATGACAACCGCCCTCACAGCCCTTAGGGTAAGGGTTGTAAATTATGTCGAAAGGCCTAGTGCCTTGTCGTAGAAACCCAAAAACGGATCATTCGATTGGAAATCGAAAGGCCTAGTGCCCTTTTTAACAATCGAAAGTGATTGGAAGACTTGAGATTTTTATAGTAAAGATCGATGTGGGTATAATGTATCATTTTTTTTATTTTTTTTTTTGTTGTTGTTTAGACCACGGCACTTCGTATCAAATGAGTTGTCGTAGGAACTTCGAAAAGGGCTCATTCGATTGAAAATAGAAAGGGCTGATGTCCTTTTTAATAGTCGAAAGTGATTGGAGGGAAACTAATCCCCCTCCCACGCCCACCCTCCCATTTGCCTTTATGTTTAAAAAATTAATGTTGCCTTAAGATTAAATCAAAATGCACTGTGTTAATGCTAATTCCCAATAAGGTATCTCAGCAGTATCCCAAGAACGACTGAGGGTATTATGTTCAAACTTTCGGGGCTACTTCTGCTCTTAAAATTTAACCAAATCAAAATAGCGTAAGTGTATCCAAGCTATCAAAGAAAGTGAACAGATTTTTTGCGAATGGTATCAAGTTTTCCATTTCAGGTCAACTAGATGAGGTATGAAACTAAATTAGACACTACTATTTGTGTCCAGATTTTTAAAAGGGTGTATGTTGTTAAAAATTGCTGAAATTTTTTTTTCCAGCATACAAATAGCAGGCCAAACTATAAATTCTTAATAAAACGAAAAGATTTAAAGTATTATTTTCTTTTTCCCTGAAAAGACTATGCCAATATAAAACGAACAGAAATTAATTAAAAAAACTGTTTCCACAAAATAAGTTTTTCAAAGAAAAGTAAGGAACTCCATTAAACAAAAATGAGCAAAAATAAAATCAAATAATCTACCAAGCGTGAAACTACCACAAATCAGCATCGATAAATAAATAAAACCCAAAACGAACAGAAATTACAATAAATAACCGAGTCAAACTCAAAACGAGCAGAAATTAACATAAGTTGGGCTCAAAACCCCTATGCCTTCCCAAGGCCAGAATATAATTTGCACTTTACTGAAAAAAAAATACAAATGAATGTACATTGTCAGTTTAATATACATATACTGATATTTAGTAATCAAAATGTTAATATTATTTGATTTATTAAAGTTATAAAAGCAAAAACATTTATATTTTTTCAGTAAAGTGCAAATTATGTTCTGGCCTTGGGAAGGCATAGGGGTTTTGAGCCCAACTTATGTTAATTTCTGCTCGTTTTGAGTTTGACTCAGTTATTTATTGTAATTTCTGTTTGTTTTGGGTTTCATTTATTTCTCGATGCTCAATGGCTCCAGGCAGAGTGAATAAACTCACTTTTGTTACATCAATTGTAACTGAAGTGATGTAACCGCTGATTTAAAATTGTTGGTGGTGTTAAGCCATGGTATCTGACTTGTATACAGTGTTTTTTCGATGTTGTTATTTGTTTTTTTCACTTCCCTTTCATATGTATTTGATGAACAGGAGATGTTTGAACTTCAAACTTTGAAAGTTATACACACATTAGCCGAAATCATTAATAAGAAGAACATGACTAAACACAGGATTTTATAGGAACAATGCGATGTTAAACATGGTCTAGTGGCTAAAAATGAGAATTCTACTTGGTCTGATCAACGGTGAACATAAACACTTTCCGCATGGCCCAACAAATTCCCGTTTTGTCATATTGTTCTTGTATGTTTTTAGCCAACCATTTAAAAATCCTTACTAAAATCAATTCGAGGTTAAACGTGCTTGGTGAAGTGGAATTTTTATTATTATTCTTAATCAGAAAAATCGGCGCGCCGCCAAAAAATTTTCGGCGTGCCTGGCGGCGCGCCACCACCGATACTAAATCACACATTCGCCGCCGTCATGTCGGCGTGGCGCGGTTTCGGGGACTACTGGGGATATCAGAACACAGCCTAAACACCTGCAGTTACTGAACAGATGAATAGCTCCAAATTCCAAAAGCTTGGCACATTTTTGACCCTAAATTACCTCATCTCGACCTCCAGACAATCAGAACAAGTCAAGACTATTTTCACAAGAAAAGCAATTTCCAAACTTCTAGGACAAGAAGTTGGAGACAAGACAAGCTAACACCAAATTTGAGAAACTTAGAAATGAAGTGGCCTTTCCCCCTGCTTCTCAAGAAGTAATACAACTAGCCAAGATAGATCACAGAACCCAGCCCTCTTCAAGTCAATATTCCTTGGGTCCTATGAAAGAAGCATAAAAAAAGACAAACAGACTACAAAGGGAAAATGCTCTCTCAATAACAAGCAACAATAAATCTGAGTTTATGTCTTCAGAAGAAAACATGGAGGAAATACTGAACAGCAATGAGTAGTTTCAAGATTTTGCAATGGAATGTTGTGTCACTAAATAGTTTAAAACTAAACAAACTGACTGTATACATAGATACTCATAACATTCATCTTGTTTGCCTCTAAGAATCAAATTTACACTGTCTCTGGCAAGTAGTTATAACTGGATTCCACCTTTATAGAAAGGATAGATCAACTGGAAGAAAGGAGGGGGAGTGGCAATCCTCATGAAACAGGATATACTGCATTCAGCAATAGACCCCAGAGACTACCCAAATGAGATCAATGTGGTCAGTGTGATTTTAAATCTCCAAGATATACATCATTTAAAAGTCTCATCCTTTTACAACCCTAATGGCAGCAATGATATTAAAGCTGTTCTTGAAGAAGATATAAGAGAGAAAAACACTGTAGTTTTTGGCGACTTGAATGCTCACAGCGCTCTATGGGAAACCTGTGTACACTCCAACACTGCAGGCAAGAACATAGAAGAATTTATTCTCTCCTCTAACAATTTCACAGTTCTAACTCTACATGGTCTCCCAAACCACTACAATATTAGGAATAATACTGCATCAATGATTGATTTGCAGATTGGTCCAACATGGCTTGAGTCTGAAGTCCAAATTTCTCCTGTCCTAAATCTTCAGACTGACCATACTGCAACCCTTGTTAAAATTCATGCATCCAAATACACTCCTGCTCCCCCAACAATAGAATTCAACCTAAAGACATCAAATTGGACTCTTTTCATAAAACCAACTAGATAGCACTTATTACTCAACTATTAGCCTAGAGGATGATACTGAAATTAAAGTAAAAAAAAAACTAAGTAACACTCTTCTAACAGCAGCAGAAAATTCAATCAAGAAACTCTCTGATCAAATTCCCCTCTCTTTGTCAAAGAAGTTTAACAAAATCAGGTGGATTCAAGACTGCCAAAGTGTAGTTCTAAGTAAAAAGAAAGCAAGGAATGTCTTCCAGAGGCATCCAAGTCAAGAAACTTTCATTTCTTTTAGGAAGGCTGAAGCTTTAGCAAAGAGAATAGTTTTGATGGCCAAGTACTCAGCCTGGAATGACTTTGCATCCAAAATTGAACATAATGTGCCATCAAGTAAAATTCACTTGTTTATAAATTGAATGGCTGGCAATTATAAAGCTTATAATTCAAATATCCCCTGTCTTACAACAACAGAAACCACCTTAAAGACCAACAAAGACATTACTAAAGCATTTGCTATTCATTTAAAAAAAGAAGCGCCCACATTACATAGAGCAAGGCCTAGAGTGTGCAAGTTGCATGAGAAAACAATTTTCAAGAAAGAACTTGTGTGTCTATTTACTAAATCCAAGCTAAAGGAAGTATTGAGGTGTAAGTACGGGTGTCGCCACTTATTGATGCAAAAATGGCGCAAAGAGTTTGCTATGCCACTTACTCGAAGGGGAGAACCCCTTGTCGGCCCAAATGTTAGTGAGATTCCCGCTCTTACCCCAACGGTTCTGCAAATGTCGGGTTTGGTACTACCCTATTTACAGTATCCCCTGTCCCAGGGTATGATAACGCGATCGAGTGGTCAAATGGCCACTTTCTAAAGCCAAATGTACCCGCCTTGGGTTACGGCTAGAAAATCTCTACTCTCTCCTTGGAGGTAACAACCCTCCCTGTCAATATAATAATGACGGTACCTTGTAGCTCTATTCCTACCCTGCCTGGGTTACGGAAAATAGTACACAGTTTGTAGAAAATACCTTACTTGTATTCTTCCAAAAGGGTCACAAATACCACAAAAATATATATATCCCCGACTGGGGTCCAAACGCAGACTCCTTCCCCAACGGGGTCAAAAAAAAGACTAAAACATAATAATAATTTTTACAGCACTGTTTGTATGGGTGGACCGTCACTTGGCCCAGCCAATCAGCTACCTCCTCATTCAAACCCAATTTTACCTCTTAGATTTATCTTTCAATGACTCCCAAACCAGGAAGTAAAAATAAACTTGGTTCCCAGCTTACCTATTACAAAACCACTATCGCTTAGTAACGGGAATTTAACCTGTCTTTTGAAATTATACTATAAGCAAATGTAATTAAAAAAAACGAAAATAGGTCATTTATCTGAAAGGAAAAAAAACAGGGGTGGAACCCCAACACCTCCCCCCGTAAGATAAATGACCGCCCACGCGCTACCGTGGCCCACCCTTACAAACATAAACACTTAACTTCAACTTTACAAAATCCATTTGCCTTCTCTCTTCCACCGCTTGGCTCTGCATCGGTCGTCCTCGACACGTCCCTACTGTAGGACCACCATGGTCTAAATCGCATAACATCCGCACTAGATTTTGCAAGTTGAAATCTTCAAGATTCATAGATAGTGATTGTGTGTAGCACAATCAAAACAAAAAGATTTTCTCGCTCTCACGAATTTACATTTGAGAGGAGCAGAGAATCAGTTTCTGGCACATGTGATGATGCCAGCCATCGTGAAAAATTGGCTGCACTAGCCTCTTAATTTCCATCTGTGGAAACAACCCCACATCTCAATCAAAAAGTAAATGGCCCCTTGGCATAATTTCAGATAATCTAAGGCCGAAAATACAAAGGCCTGTGGAAACGATAAGGGTACTGGAAATGAAGTAAAATGTTTCGCGAACCATGAATCGCCTTTTTCTGGGTTCCCTCCCCTGGGATAATTAACTGAAGAATAAACGTTGATGCTAATTGAAGATGAAACTTGGATACATCTCCCACTGAATACAATTTGCCGGAAATAATTGTCGATCCCCATGAAGAATAACAGCTACGAATAGGGTTACTGGACAAGGGTTTGGGTGAAGTATGAAGTGACTGAGAGAGAGTATCCCCCAAGGACTCCAGATCAGAAAGGCAAAATCTCGGTAAAGGGATCACAACTTGTCCGCCAGTTGTGCATTGAGGGAAAGGGCTATCTTTTGCGACTTCCCGCAGGGGATCTTCCCCAAGGGATTCCTCCCCCTCATAAAGGGACAAACCCTCTTTTGAGTTGATCAAACCAATATCAGATTCCTCTCCAAATTTTTCCAATCCGACTCGACATTCCATATCTCCCAACTTTCCCCCAACCCGTTGTAGGTCATTCATCTCTATTTTGTAACCATCTTCTTTTCTTCCCCATGGGTCTTTGACCTCTTTTTCCCCCTTATTATCCATGTTTTCAAGCCACAGCCCATCCAACATTTTATTTTTCTCCCTATTATTTATGTTTTCAAGGCCAAGCCCATCCAACATTTTTTTATTTTTCACCACTGCAGACTGAATCTCCAAATTTTGTCTCTTCTTTGCATTCCTCTTTTCGTCTCTATTTCTCTCAATTCTGTCATTCGCGCAAAATAATATATCACCGTTATATCTAATTTGGACTCCAGTGTCCACTATCTTTGACTGAATAATTTCATTGTAGCTCTGTTTAATATCTCTTTTCTCTCTCTTAGTTTTCTTTTGTTTTGTAGTAGCATTAAATAAATCGTCATGAAATCTGAATTGGACTTCAGTAATCATCCTTGACTGCATTTCTTCATTGTATCTCCGCTGCCACCACTTATTGAGGTGTAAGTACGGGTGTCGCCACTTATTGATGCAAAAATGGCGCAAAGAGTTTGCTATGCCACTTACCCGAAGGGGAGAACCCCTTGTCAGCCCAAATGTTAGTGAGATTCCCGCTCTTACCCCAACGGTTCTGCAAATATCGGGTTTGGTACTACCCTATTTACAGTATCCCCTGTCCCAGGGTATGATAACGCGATCGAGTGGTCAAATGGCCACTTTCTAAAGCCATATGTACCCGCCTTGGGTTACAGCTAGAAAATCTCTACTCTCTCCTTGGAGGTAACAACCCTCCCTGTCAATATAATAATGACGGTACCTTGTAGCTCTATTCCTACCCTGCTGGGTTACGGAAAATAGTACACAGTTTGTAGAAAATACCTTACTTGTATTCTTCCAAAAGGGGTCACAAATACCACAAAAATATATATATCCCCGACTGGGGTCCAAACGCAGACTCCTTCCCCAACGGGGTCAAAACATAGACTAAAACATAATAATAATTCTTACAGCACTGTTTGTATGGGTGGACCATCACTTGGCCCAGCCAATCAGCTACCTCCTCATTCAAACCCAATTTTACCTCTATTTTATCTTTCAATGACTCCCAAACCAGGAAGTAAAAATAAACTTGGGTCCCAGCTTACCTATTGCAAAACCACTATCGCTTAGTAACGGGAATTTAACCTGTCTTTTGAAAATATACTATAAGCAAATGTACTTAAAAAAACGAAAATAGGTCATTTATCTGAAAGGAAAAGAAACAGGGGTGGAACCCCAACAGGAAGCTTTAAGGATGTCAAATTCCTCTTCAGCATCAGGAAAAGACAAAATAATCATCCTATGGATTACAAAAGCAGGGGAAACTTTCCATGATGCCTTACTTCATGTATATACAACCACGCATGGACTATAAAAGTATTCCCAAGGATACGGAAACAGGCTATTATAATTCCAATCAAGAAACAAGATAAACCTCCAGATCTAATCACTTTCTACAGACCAATCTCACTACTACCAGTGCTAGGAAAACTTTTTGAAAAGATGCTGCATAAAAGGTTAGAATGGTTTACAGAAATTAATTGAATTCTACCTAATTCCTAGGCTGGCTTTCAAAAGGGGTGGAATACTGTAGATGATATAATACAACTTGAAGCAGCTGTAAGAACCACCATAAATAGAGGTGAGGTTATGATAGCAGTATTAGTTGGCTTTGAATCAGCTTTTGACCATTAGCTTTGTCCATGATAAATTTTCCTGATGAAATGATTGAGTTCCTCTTCCATTATCTACCAGATGGAAGCTAAGTTTGGTAAGATAAAGTTTGGGTGCAAAATTATCTATTCAGTATTTCGTTTTAAGCAAGTTCTTTTCGTTCTTTTTAGTTTTAAGCAAGCTTCAGTTTACCAGCAATTCAATATCCAATCTTGAATTTGCAGATGACTTGGAACTAAAAAAAAAAAAAATTCCAAAACAGCCCTAGCATCATTAATACAGAGAAGTTCAACCAGGACTGGTACATCAAGCGAAATGAAAAAAGACAGTTCATTCAAATGGAATAAGAAGCACTTACAGACAAGCTCTTAAAGCAAATCTTGACTTTTTGGAAGCCAGCCTAGAAGGTCTATCCATAAAAGGCTGAGTGGAATTGTTTACTGTTTTTTTAATATAAATAGTTAAATCATTTCTAATTAAATTTGTATATAAGGCATTAAGCGAATATTCCCCCAAATTCATATTTAAAGAAAAATTTCGCCCAATTTCACATTAAAATTTTACGGTTTACCAAAATTGCATAAGCAAGGTATTCCCTTAGGGCCAATTGTAGCATGTACAAAAGCCCCTGCTTCCAATATTGGACAGTGGTTATGTAGATCCTTCAAACCTTTGCTCTATTCCCCAAAATCATACATATGTAATTCAGTAGATTTAGTGGAAAAACTTAAAAATGCAAGCATTTCAGAAAATACAATAGTAAGTAGTTTTGACATAGTTTCTATGCATACTAATATTGATGTAGCAATATCTGAGCAATTATTAAAAAATAAAATAGAGGAAAACTACCATTTAATCAAGGATTCAACAATAGGAATAGATTGTGAGTTTTAGTGTCCCTAATCAAAATTTGTAATAAGTATTAAATGAATTTTCAGTTCTGCAATTCTATTTATCAACAAAAAAAGGGCCTTCCCATGGGGGCACTGCTATTTGGGTTATTAGCGAATATTTATGTAGAACACCTTGAAAATTAGAAAATTACATAAGACAGTGGAATACAACTTTAACTGAATATTCCAACCCTATATCCAAGGGCCGTTCTCAGCAAAACAAATGAAGAAAAAAACAAAATAAAAGAAACTCACATTAAAATTCAATTGTTAAAACTAAAAAAAAAATAATTCCAAAACAGCCCTAGCATCATTAATACAAAGAAGTTCAACCAGGCCTGGTACATCAAGCGAAATGAAAAAAGACAGTTCATTCAAATGGAATAAGAAGCACTTACAGACAAGCTCTTAAAGCAAATCTTGACTTTTTGGAAGCCAGCCTAGAAATAGTTAAATCATTTCTAATTAAATTTGTATATAAGGCATTAAGCGAATATTCCCCCAAATTCATATTTAAAGAAAAATTTCGCCCAATTTCACATTAAAATTTTACGGTTTACCAAAATTGCTTAAGCAAGGTATTCCCTTAGGGCCAATTGTAGCATGTACAAAAGCCCCTGCTTCCAATATTGGACAGTGGTTATGTAGATCCTTCAAACCTTTGCTCTATTCCCAAAATCATACATATGTAATTCAGTAGATTTAGTGGAAAAACTTAAAAATGCAAGCATTTCAGAAAATACAATAGTAAGTAGTTTTGACATAGTTTCTATGCATACTAATATTGATGTAGCAATATCTGAGCAATTATTAAAAAATAAAATAGAGGGAAACTACCATTTAATCAAGGATTCAACAACAGGAATAGATTGTGAGTTTTAATGTCCCTAATCAAAATTTGTAATAAGTATTAAATGAATTTTCAGTTCTGCAATTCGATTTATCAACAAAAAAAGGGCCTTCCCATGGGGGCACTGCTATTTGGGTTATTAGCGAATATTTATGTAGAACACCTTGAAAATTAGGCTTTAAATTCATATTTTTTTAAAACATGTCTATTGGGGGTGTTACATGGATGATGTAATATTGCTCTAAAACTGTAGGGAAAATGGACTTAGGGGGTTTCTAGATCACCTTAATACATATGACAAAAACCTACAATTTACCTTAAAAATTGAAAATGCAAATAAATTACTGCTTTTGTATGTATTAATTGTTCATTGTATTGATAAACTGGATTTTAGAATTTAAAGAAAAACCACACAAAACAACAGATATCTATATTTTAAATTCAATCACACCCCACAAGTTTAAAGAGCTGTTGTTACCTCTCTTGTCGATCATGCCCTAAACCTTTGCTCTGAATCTCACATCACAGATAAACTAAATTTTATTAGAGACATATTTTTTTGGAAACGGTTATCCTATTGTCTTTACTAACAATACAATTAGCCAAAGATTGGCAAGACACTCCCGTAAAATCAAGGGTCTTTTACCATGTGAAACTCCTGCCAAGCCCTCAAATATAATTTACCTTCCATATATTCCAAAAGTCACTACAAGTTTAAAAAAGTTTGCACACAAAATAATTTTTATGTAGTATTTACAAATAATTTTAAAATCATGAATCTCATAAACTCTGGTAAAGATATAACCCCAGTTACTCGCCAAAGAGGGGTTTATCAATTACCATGTGACTGTGGTAACTGTTATGTTGGTAGAACCCATCAAAAATTAGAAAAACGCCTACAACAACCCAAAGATGACATAACTAAAGCTTTAAATTCTATTAGTACAAATATTTCTTTTGATTCTGCCTTAAGCGGTCATATCTATGATAATCCTAGCCATAAAATACTTTTTGAAGAAACTTCCCTTATTAGCAATGATTTAGGCATAAAACAGGTTGTTCAAGAGGCAATTGAAATTAAAATCAAAATATTAATTAGAAATGATTTAACTAATTATATTAAAAAAATCAGTAAACAATTCCACTCAACTTGTTATGGATAGACCTTCTAGGCTGGTTGCCAAAAAGGCAAAATTGGCTTTAAGAGCTTGTCTTCAAGTTTTTCTTATTCCATTTGAATGAACTGTCTCTTTTTATTTTGCTTGCTGTACCAGTCCTGGTTGAACTTCCTTGTAGTAATGATGCTAGGGCTGTTTTGAAATTTTTATTTTTTTTAGTTTTTACAATTGAATTTTAATGTGAGGTTCTTTTATTTTTTTTCTTCATTGTTTTGCTGAGGACAGCCCTTGGATATAGGGTCAAAATATTTATTTAAAGTTGCATTCCACTGTCTTATATAACTGTGAAAAATGAACTGTATATAACTGTGAAAAATGAACTGTCTTTTTTCATTTCACTTAATGTACCAGTCCTGGTTGAACTTCCTTGTAGTAATGATGCTAGGGCTGTTTTGATTTTTTTATTTTTTTTAGTTTTTACAATTGAATTTTAATGTGAGTTTCTTTAATTTTTTTTTCTTCATTTGTTTTGCTGAGGACAGCCCTTGGATATAGGGTCAAAATATTTATTTAAAGTTGCATTCCACTGTCTTATATAAAATATTCCCGATTGTTCTACTCATTGTTTAAGATGACTTGGTTCTATGCTCAGTGGGTGGAGATATAAATAATATTGCCAATAATATTAATTTAGCATTAAAGGAGTTTGGAGCCTTCTCTGCTGCATTTTCACTACCTATCTCCAAGTGCAAGACAAATGCAATCAGGTTCCACAACATAAAGCCATTGTACATCCACACCTGGAATTTGGAATGACCCTAGTGTCTCCCCATTATAAAATGGACGTTAAAGCACTTGAGAGTGTCCAAAGGCGAGCAACAAAGCTCATACCTGCTTTGCAAGACAGGCCATATGAGGAACACCTTGTATCCCTCAAACTCCCCACCCTGGTCTATCAAAGAAAGAGGGGAGACACAATCACTACTCGCAATCTGCTAGAAAACAACCTCTCAAGTCAAGTTTTCTCCTCATCCCTTGCAAGTGCAACAAAAGGCCATACTAAGAAGCTCCAAATCCCTTGTTGCCATTGATGTGAGCACTGGCAATTCTTCTCTCTACACGCTGTTCCTTACTGGAACAGCCTCTCCAAAGCCACCATCCAGTCCCAAACCATAGATGCATTCAAGAAAGGAATTGAACAGGACTGGGCCAATGCAGAATGTAGGCTAACCTGGGATGCCAAACCTTAGTCATGTCTCACCACCAGCAAGATGTTCCACAGGAGGCTCATCACCACCTTATCTTGCTGGACATGCAATTTAAGGTAATGAAGCCTGTATACCACCAAATTTGTTCCTCAACAATGTGGAAATTGAATATGCTGTAGCACCTCAATTTTTAGGAGTATGCTTAAATCCAAGACTGACTTGGCAAAATCAAATCAACTGGTAAAAAATTCATGTATGCAAAGGTTACTCATCCTTAATTGAATGACAGGGTCAAAGTGGGTCAATTCCCAAGAAATACTCTTGGATTTTTACAAGAGATTTATTTGTTCTATAATTGAGTATGCAACTGAATTGTATGGAGAATGTAGTAGGACTAATCTTACCAAATTAGAAACAATCCAAAATATGGAAAGCAAAATTGCACTAGGGCTTCATGCTCAATGCTCCTCTACTAAAGTAAAACACTTAACTTGCCTATCCTCTATTTTAGAAAGACGGAATATGCTGATCATTAAGTATTACAGCAAGATACAAGCAATAGGTGACAAGCATGATATTTTTTAAGCTCACTTTTGCCATTGATTGTATCTTCCATAGTTTGACATCTATAAGGTAATAGAAAACACTTAACAAGCTTTTTCCTATCTTGGAAACTTGACTCACCCAGTTTTAGTCATTTTCATGTCCCTCCAGGATGGCAAATATCACCTCCAAGTGTGTCACTAGAGTTAGTACCCTTACAAAAGCCAAGTTACCTGCCAACCAAAATTCAGGCACTTTCTCATGAGAAAATAACCCCTTTGCGTCCAGAATCTCTCCAAATCCAAACTGATGGCTCAGTAAAAGGCTGCAAATGTGGCTCTGCATCTGTTACCCCAAGCTAATCATTGAATATTAAAACCAGATTTCCTGATAATACCTCCATCCTCACTGCAGAGCTGCTGGCTATAAAAGAGGCTTTAAAGGTTGTCAATACTAACCCATTGTCTTCCAAAAGAGTACTGTCGCTCTCAGACTCCAAATGTGTCCTTAAGCTCATTAATAATATTAATTAAAAAAAACTCTTTTTTTTACAAAATAAGTTTTTTTTTAAAAAGTAAAGAACTCCATTAAACCAAAATGAACAAAAATAGAATCAAATAATCTACTAAGTATACAACTACCACAATTCAGTATCAATAAGTAAATGAAACCCAAAACAAACAGAAATTAGAATATATAACAGAGTCAAACTCAAAACGAGCAGAAATTAATATGAGTAGGGTTATAAACCCCATGCTTTCTAAAAGCCAGAATATAATTTGTACTTCACTGAAAAAAATCCAAATGAATTTAGTGAAAAAAATGTGCATTATCAGTTTAATATACACATGCTGACATACATTCCTTAAAATCTTAAATAATTTCTGATTTCTTAAAGTTATAAAAGTGAAAACATTTAAAAGAATTTTTTTCAGTAAAGTACAAATTATATTCTGGCTTTTAGAAAGCATGGGGTTTAGAACCCTACTCATACTAATTTCTGCTCATTTTGAGTTTGACTCTGTTATTTATTTTAATTTCTGCTTGTGTTTGGGTATCATTTATATATTGATACTGATTTGTGGCAGTTGTATTCTTGGTAGATTATTTGATTCTATTTTTGTTCTTTTTTGGTTTAATGGAGTTCTTTACTTTTTTTTGAAAAAACTTATTTTGTGGGAAAAGTTTTTTTATAATTAGTTTCTGTTTGTTTTATATTGACATGGTCTTGTTCAGGGAGAAAGACTGAGCCTTAAGTCTTTGAACCTTAAATACCCCCTGGGCATAATATACAACCCTTGCCCCTAATCTCTAGGGTTTGTTTCAACCCCAAAATCCTTGCTATATGATATCTAGACTATATTGAATAGAATGGCAATCTCAAAATTTCTATTAGATGCATTTTGGGACAATAAAATGTGTGTGTGTGTGAGGGGGGAGGGGGGTAGCTGCACTCTGATAACTTTGACTCTTAAAAAGAGCACTAGAGTGTCTGATTACCAATCCATTGAGCCCCTCTGAAGTTTATATGACCATACTTTCTATAAAAAAACCTCACATATCCTCAGGGCATAATTTACAACCCTTGGCCTGAGGGCTGGGGGTATTTGTTATTCTCAAAGACATAATTTCCAGACCTTTCTGATGTGTTGAACAAAATGGCTATCTAAAAATTTTGATTGAAAGTATTAGGGGAAATGATGGACATGGGGGGGGTCCTCACAATTTTCCAATTGAATGAGCCCTTTTTAAAGCTTCTAAGACAAAAATTACACCCAGGGTATAACTTATAATCTTAGCCTGAGGGCTGTAGGGGGAGGGGGGGTTGTCATACTCAAAAACATAATTTCTGGACCCTTCAACTATGTTCAACAAAATGGCTATATCAAAATGTTGATTGGAAGTGTTTGGGGAAATGATGGGTGTGGGGGTGCATTTGCCCTTCCAATTGCTTTTGACTATTAATAAGGGCACTAGCCATCTGAATTCTCAATTGAATGAACCCTTTTTGAAGTTTCTACAACAATGTATCCTATAAAAGCTTTATATGCCCCAGGGCATAACTTACAACCTTAGCCCTCAGGGCTGTGGGGGGGGGGGGGGGTGAGATACTCAAAAACATAATTTCCAGACCCTTCAACTAAGTTCAACAAAATGCCTATATCAAAATGCTGATTGGAAGTGTTTAGAAAATGATGGGTATGGGGAGGGAGGCATTCACCTTCCAATTGCTTTTGACTATTAATAAGGGCACTAGGGCATATAATTGCCCTTCAATCACTTTCAACTATTAAAAAGGACACTAGCCCTTTCAATTTCTAATTGAATAAGCCCTTTTTGAAGTTTCTATGAGAATGCTTTCTATAAAAACCTTATATGCCCCAGAGGCAAAACTTACAATGCTTTCCCTGAGGGATGTGGGGGGGGGGGGGGTTTGTCATCCTCAAAAACCTAATTTCCAGAACTTTCAACTACATTAAACAGAATGGCTATCTAAAAATTTTGATTGGATGTGTTTGGGAAAATGGTGGGTGTGAGAGGGGGGTTAGCTGCCCTTTAATCTCTTTTGACTATTTAAAAGGGCAATAGCCCTTTCAATTTCCAAGCAAATAAAACTTTTCTTAGTTTCAACAGCAATACTTTCTATAAGAACCTTGTAGTTGTAGGTTATGCCCCGGGGCACATCCTACAACCCTTGCCATGAGGCCTTTGAGGGGGTTATCATCCTTAAAGATCTAATTTCCAGAACTTTCAACTGCATTGAACAATATGGATATCTCAAAATTTTGATTTCATGTGTTTGGAGAAATGGTGGGCATGAGAGGGGGGTTAGTTACCGGTAAAGTTCTACAAAATCATATTATTGAGTTAGGACTAAAGTGAATACACCATTTGATGCCTTTTTTTATGCTGATTATGAATATAATAAGCATTTCTACTGGAAATGAATTTCAGCCCCCCCCCCCCTATATATGCCAATTCAGGGTTAGGTATAGCCTATATAGGGGGGGGGGCTGAAATTCATTTCCAATAGAAATGCTTATTATATTTGTAATCATTATAAAAAAAGGCATCAAATGGTGTATTCACTTTAGTCCTAACTCAATAATATGATTTTGTAGAACTTTACCTAGTTACCCTTTAATCCCTTTCAACTATTAAAAAGGGCACTAGCCCTTTCAATTTCCAATTGAATGAGCCCTTTTTGAAGTTTTTAAAACAACACTTTCTATAAAAACCTTATATAGCCCCAGGGCATTACTCACCAACTCTTGCCCTGAGGGCTAGCCTATAGGGGTTTTTTCATCCTCAAAGACCTAATTCCCAGAACTTTCAACTACATTGAACAATATGGCTATCTCAAAATCTTGATTTGATGTGTTTTGGGAAATGGTGGACATGAGAGGGGGTTAGTTGGCCTCCAATCACTTTTGACTATTAAAAAGGGTACTAGCCCTTTGAATTTCCAATTTAATCAGCCCTTTTTGAAGATCTTACAACAACACTTTCAATAAAAACTTTATATGTCCCAAGGGCATAATTATAACCCTTGCCCTGATGACTGTGAGGGGGGAGTGTCCTCCTCAAAGACATAATTTCTAGATCTTTCAACAGTCAATATATACCAAATCATATTATTGAGTTTCAAATAAAGTGAATACACTATTCAATGCCTTTTTTTATGCTGATTACAAATATAATAAGCATTTCTATTGGAAATGAATTCAGCCCCCCCCCCCCCCCCTATATAGGCTATACCTAACCTAACCCAACCTAACCCTGAATTGGCATATATAGGGGGGGGGCTGAAATTCATTTCTGATAGAAATGCTTATTATATTCATAATCAGCATAAAAAAAGGCATCGAATGGTGTATTCACTTTAGTCCTAACTCAATAATATGATTTGGTATATATTGACCCTTTCAACTATGTTGAACAAAGTGACTCTCAAAAATTTTGATTTGATGTGTTTGGTGAAAAATGGTGGGCATGCAAGTGGGGTTAGTTCCTTTCCAATCACTGTTGACTATTAAAAAGGACACAAGCCTTTCCAAATTCAAATTAAATGACCCTTTTCCAAGTTTCTATAACAATTCCTTTGATACAAAGTGCAATTGGTCTAAAACCAAGAAACCAAAAAAAAAAGGCCTAGGGTAAAAGACCTCTTTTTGGGAAAGAACACTTTTCTTTGGCATTTCGGAAAAATAGCAATGGGTTTTTGGACCACCCCTTTTTACTACAACATGAAGCAATGTGAGGGCAGTAACAAGAACCCCGCCTTCTTGGTCAAATTTTCACCAATGATTTGTCAGCATAAATTGAAAACATGGTCTCTGTTTTGAAAAGCAATTGAAAAGAAAAATTATATTTAAATATTTGTGATTTATAGAATAAATATCAAGCAACAAAAGCTACATTTCTAGAATCAGAAGAAAATCAGCTTTCTGTTAATATATGAATAAAACTGAAACACTAAAAGGATATATACATCAAAATAGGATAATTGGTATTTCCAAAAAGAGGTCCCTGCAGGTAAGTCAATAAACTAAGAATTTCAAGTCTCTGATCTTAAATAATCTGAATAATAACCATATTGATGCATAGCTTAGACTTTTAGCTATTCATTAATATACCCAATCCTTCTCAATTCCTCTTTGGTAACAAGATGTGAGGGTTTTAGTTTTACATAATTTTGCTCAATTGGATACTGGTTTTTTACCCTAATATATTGTGCCAACATTGTTGTTATTTGTAAGTCAATAATATAATTTGGTAAAAATTTACCAAAGTTACAAACTGACAGGTCCATAAAAAGTGAACTTACAATGTAATCAATTTGTACTGCCTCCTTGATTTTATCTTCGATGTATTTCCCAGCATAAACCATGTTTGAAAACGACAAAATTTAGGCTTCGATAAAATTTGTGTTTTCATTTTGTTTTTTTCAAAATCCCTATCAATCTACGTAACAGAAGCCCTTATAAAATCTGCGTGTAGATGATCATGAGCTTTAAGCCAATTCCCTATTTCATAGTCCACAAAATCAGATATAATCTTCTTTTTAATAAGCCATAGATTAAATTTATCGCAAGGAATTAATTTTTGATTGGCTTATATTTATAAGGACACCAAACAGCATTTTCAATTGTGAACTTCTTAAATTCATGATTTCTTTGGAATTCCAAAATGAATTTAGAATAAAAATCTTGCTCATCTTTGGAGCATATCTAAGGTTAGGAATTGGGTTTTATAGTTCTCAGAGATTTACCCCAGACCGACTTTATTGTAGCATCTTACTGAATAATCATAATTATTATGCTCTTTAGAATGCTATTAGAACATCAAAATGATTTTTTTGCAAAAAGAATAAAAAAACTCAGAATCCCATGATTCCTTTGAAATTACAAAATATATTGTTATTTCATCCTTATCAGTTATATACAAAAAAAAATTCTGTCATAAACAGCATAATAGTTAGACCCCGGCGCCGCGCCGATGAGGGAAGACCGGCGGCGGCGGGGCCAAAAACAGCACGCCGCGCCGCCGGTAAGATGTCGGCGGCGCGCCGTTTTGTGATCAATGTTGACCACAAACATTAATTTTTTCATCAGTCTTTCTCAAATCACAGCTTAAATTTACAACAGATTCGAGCCTATTCATGAGTTCAAATATTCACAAGTCGCTGGCTGGAAACTGGTCTTCTTCGTTATTCATCAAGAAAAGTAGAAATGTGATGGAAACGAAATGGGTGAAGCGTTTCAGAACCCTTGCATAATACGAGTAGTTGAAGTATCTATTAGTTATGTATTCTTAACATAAGTAGTTATCAAAATTAGTAATATTTTTCATCGAGCATTACTGCATATACAACTTCAAATACCGTATCACAAATTTCACCAGTTATCTGGGTAAAAACTTTGAACTTAGAAGCTTAATTTTTTCATAATGCCCTTTGCCTATACCTGTTTTGTCACCTTTAAAACAGGTGAAATGGACGACTTTGATATTGGTTGTTTTTTTGCTCTGTTGGATTCTTAAAAAGACTTCTTGTATTAAAAACTGGTTTTTAATTACAATTTTAAAAAACGCATTTTAAAGTGTTTTGGCTTCTTTATAGAATATATGTCATGTAGGCTAAGGCTGAACTGCTGCTTTTTTATTGCTTTTGGTTGATCTTTTGGATATTATTCGTTTTTTTTCTTTTGGGGATTCATTCCAAATTATAAATTGATAAATACCTAATATCAGTCAAATTACAAACTGCATCTAAAAGGAGTCAATTTATAAAATTGAAAAATACATGATGAACACTTCACATGAGAACACTTCAATTACAATGAAACAAAAAAAAATAAAAAAAAACACTTAATCGTTTATTCGGTATGAAAAAAAATTAAATGCCAGCTATTTTCTGGTACAAAATGAAAAGCTCATCCGTTTTAAATGTAGTTAAATGAAATAATATGCAGACTGAAGTAGCTCCAGGAAGATGTTGAGATTTTCATCCTAGTTCGTCACTTTTAATCCAAGCAAAATGTTAAGACACTTAGTATCAGTTATTGAGTTTAAGCTTTGATTTCGAAATGCTCACAAAAATTACCAAATTTAAGAAAGTCGCAACAATAAGTCACCTGTGGTCAAATACTCAAAGGCTCCTCTTAGATTCCCACCCAGGCTCAAAGCTTCTGCTATGGTCATTTCCATGGAAATCTCCAAAGAGTTTCTTTTTAAAATAGCTTTCAAGCGTAGTTAGGGGTATTTAGCCTTTTTTGCTTTTCTTCAAAGCTTTGAAAAAAGTGTTATAATATTCCAAATGTTACATTTGTTATATTTATGCATATTTTTGGTAATCATTTGTGGGATGATCGAATTTTTTAAACCACTATAGATACGTAAGAACGTTGCAACATCTAGTACCCTGAGGTCATAAGACTGTCAAAGACTCCTCCTTAAACCTCCCAAATTGAAAGCTTTTATTATGATCTGGTCTTTTAATGCAACTTGGGCACTGGACCAAGGGCGCCATTGTCACTCGAGCGCAACGTTAGGTGGGGATTTCGATATCGCTTTCGTCACACCAATTCGTTTTAGTGTGAATCTGCCTGGTACTTATGAGTGAATGTTTTCAAATTAAACCCGTTTCATCAATAAGAAAAAAATGGGTTGGACGCATATGTCCCTTTCCCTTTGGACGATAAAACCATGCAAGTGCTGTATCAAGTATAACTCACGAAAATCTTGTTAATTTTTGTCAACTTTTCAACTTTTTGGCATCCCTGCTTTCAATAAAAAAAAAAAAAAAAAATCAAGGTACTATCACTTAAATATAATAACTCCCAATGTCCCCCTTACGAATACTATTTTGATAGGACACCGTCTCTGCTTTAAATAAAAAAAAAATAAATAATTAACTTATTTAACAAAATAAATCGAGGTATTATCATTTAAATATGATAGCTCACTACATCCCCCCCTCTGGATACCACCTTGATAAAATGCCGTCTCTGCTTTAAATTAAAAAAAAATAACTTTTTTGGATCCCTGCTTTCAATAAAAAAAATTCCGAGATATTATCATTTAAATGTAATACCCCCCCCCCCTGGATACCACCTTCATAGGATACCGTCTCAGCTTTCATTAGAAAAAATAAGTTACTTAATAATTAACTAGGTCACTATATGGTTCAAACAAACACGCAAAATAACATTAAACAGCTTAGTGTTCCTTGAAAAAAAATTGAGGGTATGAGTAAAGGGGTACAAAGACAACAACAAAAATGTCGAAATTATTCAGATATTCCTCAAATTATTGGAAAACTGAGTCATAGATTCGCCGTGTCATTCAACAAGATCCAAAGAATCTAATTAAAAGGGAGCACACACAAAAGCCAAATTAGGCCAGTAGCCTATGAGAAATTGCAAAATATCCAAGACAATGAACAACTCTTAATGGGGGTCCTGGGTCTATCAAAATATTTCAATGGTTTCCCAGGAAATTTGATATCATTTTCTTCTGTCCCCACTTTAAATGAAAAAAATAATTATCCTTTTGGCATCCCTGTTTTCAATAAAAAAAAAAGGTATTACCACTTAAAAATGATAGCCCCCTATAGGCAATAATTTACAATTTATTTATGAGTCATATTTTTGGGGTAGCTTCTGAACAATTGAGTATTAAACATTCAGGCTTTCAACAATTGAGTATTAAACATTAAGAAAATCTTAAACATTAAGAAATCTGCAAACTTACAATTCAGCTGTAAAAACAATCTGTCGGCTGTCAATTTCAAAATCCAACTGAAGGCTGAAGCTCATTGGCGCCCATAAGCTGAATTCCGGGGGGGGGCAAACCTCGTCTAATTGGCACTTTTAATGCTATATAATAGAAATCTCAGAACAAAAATATAAAAATAAGGCAGCATCATTCAGCCAGGGGGGGCGGGAGCCCTCCCCCCTGCCCCCCCCCCCCATATGGGCGCCCATGCTGAAGCTGTATAGTAGTGAATTCCTTCTATAATTCTATTCAACTTGAAAATAAATTCTTGACTACGAGCAATGTTAGAAATAGCGATGGGGAAACTACATTCGAAATGATTTAAACTCATTTCATAAAGACGATACTGTTTTTTGTCAGCATATGAAGAACTGTGTATATTGCAATATTTGCAATTGCATATTGCATCTGTCTGGTTTTTATGCAAAGTAACAAAAGAGACGAAAATTAATGAACAAGAGAGTAGTGAAGAATTATGGTATGCAAAGTAATATTTGGCAGGGAAAGTCTCTGGTGATAAATCGCTAGGGATGGCACCGTGATTGCGTGATTTTCGGGGATTCGGGGAACCAAATTTTTTTTCGGGGATTGTGCAAGCCCTGCTTGATTTCTAATCAGGAAAATCGAAATACTAAACCACACGAGAAGGAAAAGCTCCGACTTTGCGGTTGACGCAATAAAGAATTGCCGCAAAATTAATTTAAAGTCGACCGAACGCCGC
This sequence comes from Artemia sinica, assembly GCA_027921565.1. NCBI lineage: Eukaryota > Metazoa > Arthropoda > Branchiopoda > Anostraca > Artemiidae > Artemia > Artemia sinica. Next base: position 43,653,652 of record CM051266.1, on the reverse strand, counting down.
CGCCTCTGTCGGCGGCGGCGCGCCGGTGTCGTTACGACACTTCGGCGGCGTTCGACCGGGCCTCTCGTCGGCGGCGTTCGGTCGATCCGCCGGGGTCTAATAATAGTGCTTTCCAAGTAAAGAGCGATATGGCTTCAATGTATAGTATTTATATGTATATAAAAAAAAATCACCAGGCCTCTTTGTATAGAAAAGTTGCCGCAAAAATTTCGGAAGGGCCTCCTCCAACAAGAAATTAAATGTTCTAGTGTACTTTTAAAGCGTCAAAAGTGATTGGAGGACAACCATCCCCTTTGCTCTTTTAGCTGCCCTCTCCAAAACACCTTATATCAAAATTTGTTAAGCCATTTTGTTCAAAATAGTTGAAAGGTCCAATAGCTAAGCCTCCGGTGATGACATGCCCCCTACAGCCTCTGGGCAAGGGTCCTAAAGTAAAACTTTTACACAATATTGAGGCTGATGTTGAATTAAATCAAAACAAACTATGTGTAGTCAAGTAATCAAGAGGGTGAATCAACAACATCTCAGGAACAGCTGAGGGTATTAATTTGAAAATTTCAGGGTTGCTACTACCGACACTAATACTACCACTATTACCAATTTTGAACAACACCATAAGACTTGATTGTTCCCAGGTTGTCAAAATAGATTAAACGTTTCAAGAACAGAATAGGGTATTAAGTTAAAAATTTCAGGGACAGTTGATAGGGATTTAAAACCAAATCAAAAGACAAAATGTTCATGCACACTGTCTAAAAGGCTCATCAGTAATATTCCAGGAACAACTACTGCTTCTTCCTCTACTACTACTGCTGAACGAGATCAAAAGAGTTTAACTGAAGCCAAGTTGTCAAAGTGGCATCGATCCAATATCTCAAGAGACTTTGTTTCTGCTCGTCTTTGATTTAATGTAGCTCTTTACTTTTCTCTGAAAATCATATTTTGTGGAAAATGTTACAAAACTCAATTCCTAAAAGGAAAAATTACAGCTTATTGAGCTCTGAAGCCCAACTGGCAGATAACTAATTACAGTAGGTTTCAATAAGCAGTTTTGGGCACAATTCAGTCATTACAATAGCCTGTTGAACTCCTCAATAGGCTACGAAAATCGATTACAATAAGCTTGCTAAGCACGGGGTTGGTCTCGGACTCATCGGATTAGTAAAGATCTCAATTCGTTCGTCAAAAGTTGTACCCGTCATTCTGTTCAGTCCGTTTCATTCCAATTTAGTTTAAAACTTTTCATTCACTGGGTTCGGTGTTGTTCGTGGGCTCGGTTCCATCCATAGTTCCTTTCAGGTGTGAATGGGAGCTATCCACTATTTATTTTTTTCGAAATAAAAAAAATTAATATTTTGAATAAAAGTTGGCATGCTATTCAAAAATGACGACTGAAACAGTTAAAAAGGCCCGTATAAAGAGCAATATTTATTTTACAATGTATATTGCAAAGTACAATCTATATTTTAACAGACCTAACTTATCGTATATTTAAAAAAAAATTAAAACAGATGGTCCTAATAATTTTTACGGCGAATTCGAAAATGCCACATTAAAATTTTTTTCATTTAGCTAAGATTCATATGCGATTGATGTTTCTCCTGAAATTTATGTGTTCTTACTTTTTAACAAGAACAGGTTTTAATTTTCTAGAAAACTTCTCTAGCTCATTTTTGTAGCCTGAATTAAAAAGCGCGATGTACCAAACGAAACAATTCTTATAATTCACATTTTTGAGTTCAGATTACAAAACTGTTTTATAAAAATAATAACAATAATTAAAGAAAAAAGCAAATCCCCGTGATTTGACAATTTTTTTTAGAGTGTTTGTACCCCCAAAACCAAAAGCTAATCAGCTATTGTAATGGCTATTTATTACTTCAGCAGCGAGGAAGGGGGTTGAAACTTATTAATTTTGAGCCAGGAAGATTTCTCTGTTTCACACTGTTATTGATTTTATTTCTATTTCCTGCGTCATATTCAGGGGCGTAATTTGCTATGGGGCAAGGGAGGGGACAACTGCCCCTCCCAGACCTCGGTTTGCCCCCCCCCCCCCCCCCAGCTGAAATTTAGTATCTTCCAAAACCGTGTCAAAACTAAGATAAACCTGCATGATTCAAGCATTAACAGAAACATATCAGTTTTTTTTTAGTACATATTTACCTTTATAGTACTATAAAGTACCTTTATTGTACTTTTATAGCACTAAATAGTACCTTTATGGTACCAAATGGATTATTTTTTAGTTTTTACTGTCATTTTCACTTGATTCGGGACAATTGGCTCCGACTTTGCCCCCCCCCCCCCAGGATTTTGACGAAATTACGCCACTGGCCTTATTTTAAAGCTGAACCATTAACCGAGAAGAAAATTTACAACTGATTTTCACTGAGCATTTTACTGATTTTCATAAATACTTTCGGTTCTAATTTCCACTTTTTGTCCACCTTACCTTTTTCATAAAAAGTGGTAATGCATAGTATACTGTATATAACTGCCTGGTGTTGGGAATCTTTATAATGCTTATTAGATGCCTTTGGTATCAAACCTGTTTTTAAGTGCTTCCTCATTCAGCCTCAGTACCAGTCCTTGCTTTATTTAGGCTTTCTGTCCTGTGACAAGAAACCAAACATCCCCCCTTTGGATCTTCTTCGGTCAGAGAGGGTCGCATTAATCAAGACTGAACCTAGATGGTCCACTTCTAAATTAGAAAAAAAAACAAACAAACAAACAAGCCCACTTCTGAGTTTTTTCTGCCTGTGTGAGAGACATGCGTGTAAAGTTAATATATTACTAAAAACCTACTTTCATTTAATAGCCTAATATACACTTGTTGAACTTTTCTTTCGTTTTAAAGATTATTGAGACATGCGCGGGAACCCAGACAAGTTTAATTTTTATTAGTTTGGGTAGATTATTCAATTCAATAGTAGATCTTACTTTTTCATTAAAAGTGGTATTATATGGTGCATTGCATGCATTAGTTACTAAAAATATGACTATAATGTGAGTTAGCAACATTAAACATCACGTTTGAAACATATCAAGTCTGTTGGGCTAGAGCAGCGTTCAAGCGCTCGGTCGTGTCTCGGATTGTAGCCCCGTAGAATATGCTGTTTTGTGAGGTCCGTAGAAAAAATAGCCCGCCACTAAACTTCCACTACCCCTTCTAAGCCCCCTTACCCACTCCGAACAAAAGAAACCTTTTTTCTGGAAATTCCAATTTGTTGACGGAGCCGTGAAACAAAATAGTGTACTTACTAAACTAATTTTAATAAAACTTACCGACTGCATGCAATCTCCATAATGAGATATAGTCGTTGTCTTTAAGAAATAATAAATGCTATCTTATGAGCATTCAACAACCAGCTGACTGATCTAATATTTACTTTTTTGGGAAACCATCCTGTTACCCACTCTATAGCATCTATAGCTTCACATCAGTTTTCAGATTAGCTATTGGCTGGCTGCACCTCACCGACACTGTCATTTATATATAATAGATTAGCCCCACACTTCGTGTAGTTTATCGTAATTAATTGCAATTACTTATTGAATAAATACAATTATTATGCCCTATTTAACGCCGTTTGGACAGCGGAATTAATTTATGCGAGCAATTTGAAAATAAGAATAAATAGTCAAAGTCTAGTGGTCTAACTTTCCGTCTATATATTCATATTTTATTCCTATTGTACCCAAATCTTCTTTTTCTATTTCAACAGGCGGGCTTTTCAGTCGATACTATTTAGCCATTTTCCTTTTGCTTCACTCTGTGGGCTGTACAGAGCTACTGGCTTGGTTGTCTCTTATTTATTAGATATCCTCAGATATCTTTCAGCAGATCTTTTGACTTAAGGAGTTTGAATATAAGATGATAGATATCGATTTCTGTGCTCTGTGTGTAGGTATAGTCGGCTAGGCTCTTGACTGATAGTGAGATTTTGTGGTGTTTGAAGCACTTTAACAGTTTACAATGCAAGGTATGCTGTGCAGATGTCAGCGTATTACATTGAAATAGGCAGTGGTCAATAGTTTCATTATTCATATTACAATACCTGCAAAGAGAGGACAAAGAAACTGAACCTCTTGAATTAGGAAACTGATAAGAGAATGCAAGAAAATTTTCGAACCAGAACGAATTCTATGATAAATTTTAGAAAAATCCTTATTGGGAAAGGGGGAAAGATTAGGATTATTCTTATTAAACATAATATCTGATAGTCTCCATCGGTAACTATCTCTAATGGGGATTGGTCTCCCAAATTATAGTTGAGATTCAAAGTCTTCTCCTTCTTGTGTGGATTATTATGGAGATGCTTCCGCATAATTTCATCACCGGAACCGAGTTCTGGGAATATATACTGAGAGATAAATACACCAAGAATTTTGTGTGAAGAAAACACGAGTTGAAGTTTATTTAGCCTTGACGCACAATAAGCAAATAATTAACTTATTAAGTTGCAATAAGCGCAATTGAATGCAATTCAATAATCAAAATTATATATTGATTACCAAAAATTAATTACAATAGACTTGTTGGACGCAGGGTATGCTTAATTGGCACACCATTTTGAACTGTGTTTGGGAAGTGTTGCATCGCCAAGAGAACTGTTTATATTTTCGTATATCCATTTAACATAACACTTAGAATAAGATTAGTTTTTAAGGAACAACGTTTATTCAATCCTCTGTATGGCAAATTCACTTTTATTCCCCAACTGGTTGAAAATGTACAAATCTAACAAATAAAATTGACCAAAAAGCGTAAACTGAGTAATAGATCTGGAATCTATTTTTTAAATAACGACAAAGACCACACTGCCTTTCCATCACGAACATCAAAAACAAGAAGAACAGTAGGGAATTCTTTTCATAAGACATTGAAGATAATTTGAATGAATATTTCGACCCTATGTCCAAGGGCTGTCCTCAGCAAAACAAAAATATATAATATAAAGAAAAATATATTCAAAATAAAAATAAAAATAGCAAAATAAAATATATTGTTTTTGATGTTCGTTAATCTTTTTTTTTGTCGAGTTGAATAGTCAAAGTCGTTGGTTTTCATCGGTATTTTGGGTTTATTTACATGTTAGTTTCAGAAGATCTCCGCACTATAGTTTTTAACATGATGAAAAATCTTAGTAAAGAAATTTTTTTTTTAATCTAACATAAATGTTAGAATAAGATTAGAATAAGAATAAGATTAGTTTTTAAGGAACAACGTTTATTCAATCCTCTGTATGGCAAATTCACTTTTATTCCCCAACTGGTTGAAAATGTACAAAACTAACAAATAAAATTGACCAAAACGCATAAATTGAGTAATAGATCTGGAATCTATTTTTTAAATAACGACAAAGACCACACTGCCTTTCCATCACGAACATCAAAAACAAGAAGAACAGTAGGGAATTCTTTTCATAAGACATTGGAGGTAATTTGAATGTATATTTCGACCCTATGTCCAAGGGCTGTCCTCAGCAAAACAAAAATATATAATATAAAGAAAAATATATTCAAAATAAAAATAAAAATAGCAAAATAAAATATATTGTTTTTGATGTTCGTTAATCCTTTTTTATTTGTCGAGTTGAATAGTCAAAGTCGTTGGTTTTCATTGGTATTTTGGGTTTATTTACATGTTAGTTTCAGAAGATCTCCGCATTATAGTTTTTAACATGATGAAAAATCTTAGTAAAGAAATTTTTTTTTAATCTAACATAAATGTATACAGAGACAAATACCTTCATGAGTAGATATCAAATCCTTTGTGACTCTTATAGATTTACCAAGAACCTGTCAAACCTGACAATATCTCCAACAAGGTACACAAAGTTAATGTTCTTATAGAAAAAAAGCAAAAAACTCCCGCTCCAAACCGGAACAATCGAAAAAAAAGTAGCCTAAACTTCACTTTCTCCATACTTTCCAACGTTTAAAACAAATAGTCAAAAAGAAAGACATTTTATGTCCTGTAAATATATACAAAAGACCAGTTATGAGAATAGAGCACCTTTGTTTACATTTTAGACATCCACTTTCACCAATCATATTTGAGTGGAAGCAACAAGAGAACACTATAAGAGTAGGATCTGATAACTATTCATTTCCTCTTACAACCAAGTCCTTAAAACATAAGCTTACTCACTCGAAAAAGCAATTCTTTTTGTGTCTTGTCCTCATTACCCCCCTGGAAACGAACCCGCTTTATGTCTCTAATGGTATAGGTTGAAAATCCTTGACCGACGACGGTTCAAAGGGTCCACGAAGTCACTTTATACGTCTAATTATACTGAATGAAAAACTTAGTAAGCAACATGAGGTAGCTTCATAGCCTCATGTTGACCTGATTGCAATCAGGTCATTCCTCAAGCCTCATAGACCTAATTGCAGGTCGTTAGATCAGGCAATTCTTCAAGTCCTCAAACAGTCAAAATATTAGCACACCAATAAAGCAATAACTTTCTGTAATTAATGTAAAAAATTAAGAAGTCACGACTGTTTTACAAAATTTCCTCTGGTAAAACATGTGATCCGCTTGTTGCTGATGAAATTTTTAATATTACAGATTGGGTATTATTTCCACTATTGTTTAGTTAAATTAAATAGAAGAAATAATTTATTATTTCTTTCTTGGCACATCACGCAAGTGCAAACGACATAGTTTCAGAATCCTGAAAATCATTAGAGAAAAGGAAAATCATATCAGATAAATACATACAAAATACCAAAGAGAAAGATTACTTATGAAAAGAGAATAGTTATGAAAAGAAGGACACCACGGATTATACTTTAAGAAGATGATATTGATCAATCACATTTGAGTAGAAGTGACGAGAGAAAGCCTTTTAGCCCTGCCTGCGTAAGGAGTGTCAGCTAATTCTTCCAGTCCTCTTGTAACCAAGCTCTTGACTCCAGGGGAGTGTGCACTCACAATCGGATTCTTTTTATCGAAAACAGTTATAGCTTCTTCTAAATATTGAAGCTTCAACTCTGATTGTGATTTCAGATTTTGAGAAAGCTGTTGAATTAACGACAATATAACGGCCTGGGTCAAGGGACACGGGACAATACTAAATAGTTTGACGGGATCGACTTTTTGGCAAACGGACATCAACAGCTTCAAATCTTTTGCAAAAAGAACTTTTTCAAACGCTTCGTTGTAACAGCTCTGTGCTATCAATGTTGAGAGAATGACGGCAATATCTACAACGACAGGCGCCGGAGTCGCTGCTCGCAGAGTCTTATCAATAGCTATCTGCTGTTCCCTCATAATTCGACTAACCTCCTCTCGTACCGATCCAGTAACACGCTGAGCAAGCTGCGTAGAAGACTTTGCGTATACATCTGCCATCTGTTCACCAACTTCGGTTGCGACTTTGGCCCAAGACTGGGACAAACGTTCTGGAAGAGAGTCCGTAATTTCATTCAAACGTTTCAAAGTAGACTGAAGAACTTGAACAGAAGCTTCATCCGCACATCTTTGCTTTTGCATGTGTACATCGGCAGTTTGAATAACTTCCTTTACTCCTCTAGTTAAAGCCTCATTCATTTGTAGAAACATTTGCTGACAAGCCCGGTCATATGAGGGGATTAAATGATTAAATGTTACATCCTTAAAAACACCTTGAATGACCTGGTTTACGGGACTGGCTATACTCTGACTCAATGCATTTAAGAGTTCTTTGCTCTGGACAAGTTTAGTCAAATGACCTTTCAAAAAATCTTCCATAGCGGCAATTCTCTTGATAATTTCCTTGTCCAGAGACCTTCTATTTGATTCACAGAAAGATTCAAGCTCTTGCTGAATCACTTTTTGCGCAGGCTCAAGGCCACGGGTAACAGCCGGAAGCAGTAATGATTTAATATGGTTTTCTACTCTGGAGGGCAGCGAGCTTGCAACCGTCTGAGAAACCGAGAGAGTCAGTGCATCCTGGTAGCTAGCAATCTGTTTGCACATAATATCTGCTATTTTCTTTTCAAAGTTATCAGCTCGTTGGGCTTGCCGCAATGCACCAATTTCAGTAACTAAAATACTTTGTTCATCTTTAAGCGTCTGCAATTGTTTTTGCAAATTAACCAGAGCTTGTTGATTAACTTGCATTGAGTCTAGTTTTCTCGTTGCCATCTCGAAGCTAGCAACAGCATTTGATAGCAGACTTTCTAGGTCTCTTGTTTCACGACTACCTTGTGACGGTGATTCTCTCCGAGCCAGATCAGGCAAAGGCGGGCTTGGAACTGTCGGCTGCCAATGAGGTGGACTAAGGGCATCGGGAGGAGGTGGCAATTGAGCTGGCTGAATCCCGTGGATGACATCAGCAAGCATGTCCATGACTATGTTGCTTTGCTGTGACTGACCATTACTTGAAGTCAGAGCTGGTACAGATACCATATTATTTGTTGGTACCATCGGCTGAGGCAATGAACCCTTGATCAGAAGCTCGCTTATAGGTGACCTATAAAAAAGAATAAAGATTAAACAGGCCTGAAAAATACAAATTTTGGAGCTGTTCTAGTAATGTGAGACTGCATGGGGTTTCCACTCTGTCATAAGCGCTTTCCTCTGTCCCTATCCCCAGAAGGGTACCGTACTTGCTTAGCGTCATAGTAGCGTTGGAGTAGACTTTTTACGAGTTTCCTCACCAGAACCGTGACTTCTAACAGTCTTGCAGTATGACTTCAAGAAATGCTATTTTTGAGGCAATTACAGCCTAGTAAACGACATAGCATTGCGCTAGATTTTGATTAATGGAGAATTCTTCTGTTTTTTTTTTGTTTTTTTTTGGTAGATAATTTGGGGCTAAGTAACCTCTTCCAAGCTATGTTATTTATTATGGGTTGCCTCTCCATTGTATTATAATATTTTTAGGCAGGAATATATAATGAACCAGAAGTATATAGGCTTGAGATTGCTTGCGCAAGATATTGACTGCGGCTGATAGGAGAACATCACCAAGGGCAGAAAATTATGAAGTGGCAAAGATGTGCCCAGACTTAAGCAAAATCTCCATTCAGCTGGAGGTCTCAGCGGATTTCATGCTGCTCAGTTCAAAGCAATCTTAACCATTTCTTTTTATAGAATTAAAAAGAAGTTATGGGTCCAGGATCTACACTGATGGAACTCGTTGTTTGCCTTATGGTCATAATAAATCCTATGATTTTAATAATATGAAGATTACGACATGGAATACTAAAAGATTTAAAAACAACAATCGTATTTAAATTTTGACGGACTAATTCAGACATTTTGAACTAGACTTGTTTGGATTTTCAGAAACATAAAATTAGGTAATATAGAATTTTGTTTATTCAGGTAGTAACGATGGAGTAAATAGACAGGGACTGGGTCTCCCGGTAAATAAGGAACCTTTAAGTCTTACTTAAAGACTTGGTATTGATAATCGAATTGTAGTTACCCCATAGTATGTGCCCCTGTAAAACCGATTAATAGAAAAGGTAGTGACTCGGATAAATTTTTACACAGTTGTATGAACAAACAGACACGATCCCGCGTAGAAACAAGATTTTTATATTAGGTAAATTTTGTACCCAGGTTCATAAAAACAGGGATAGATAGTGTCCTACATTAGGTAAATTTGGTACAGTAGTCAAGGACCCATGATAAAGAAAGATCGCTAGAAAATAGTTACCAGGCTTCAACGAGCTAAAGAAGGTTTGAATATTAAATCAAGGGCAGAAACAAGCACTGAAAACGAATATCTAGTGGCACATTCAAAATCCTTGCGTCAATGGTAAAAGGGCGTATCTGCAGAAATAGGAAAAAAACAAAGATTGAGTATATTTTTATTCTGGGGAGTTTTTTGAGCATTTTGTCTGGTAGAATATTTCTCCATGAGTGCGATTTTAGACCCAATTCCACTAATGAGGGATTTCAAGAGTAGAGGGGGAGTATTTTCTCTCCACCCTACTTTTCACATTTACCTTGCCTCCTTAGTTGGCACTTGCAAGCATTAAGAATTTATGAGTTCTTCTACTGATCGACATTAGCGTGAAAAAGCTATACTCTGCGCAATGCTAAGTGTTTTAGTAAGTTCTCTCCCCTCCCCCCACCCTGACTCCCCCGATATAACCCAAATCTTTTCACACCCGTACACCCTCTGTGCGCTAAACTTATGTATCTAGCGGAAATTTACGGGAGCGCTTCCTAGTAAATCAATCTCATCGCAAAAACGTCAATGTCATCATTTTGTTGGCAATCGAAGATTTTAAAGCCAACAAAGGACTGACTAACTGTCACAGACAAGAAATATGTAATACACCCGTCCAACTGAAACAATTGTATTGTACCAACAATTTAGTGCTTGTGCTTTTTTTTCCTCAATTTCTTCCTGAAAATTTTTTAATAAAGGTTGCCTAGATAAATCAGGGTTAGTCAAATGTTTATTATAACTGAAGAAGCTCAAAGAATTAATTTTAAATGTTATCTATATCATTTGAGCCATGGGCGTAGGCAGCATATTGTCTAGAGGGGGGCAGTCGATAGTGTGATGGAGGGCCTTTTATCAACTGCTTTCCAACCATCTGCTTTTTCAGCCATATCTAATATAAATTTGAAGGTCTAGGGGGAGCAGCTGCCCCCCCCCCCCCTGCCCCCCCTCTCTACGCCCATGATTTGAGCATATATTGAAAATTTTCATGGTAAGTGCATCAAAGCTAGCTAGCTTTTTTTAGGCCAGGGGCTTGGTTCTAAGTGTTTCACAAACTGTTAGACTTCTCCAGCACTGGTATAATGATAACAAGGACATACTTTGGAGATCTGAGACAGCCTAGGACAATAAATAGCGGTCATAGGTAGCCTTGTGTTTTTTTAAAGCTTGCGTATGGCCTCTTGTTAAATAAACACTATAGCCTAAGCGTCTGATACAGTACATTTTGGATATGAGGAACCTGCCAGATGAAGCGCAAAACTTATTTGAAGGAGGACTATTTAATGTAAAAAGGTGACCAGGCTCGTTTAACCTTGTGCCGCCGGATCATACTGTTGAATCCACTATAGATTTAGTTTGAAAAGAAATTCTGGTCTAGTTAGTGTTACAACAAGCCAACTAGCAGACGCAAAGTGGATTAATACCCTACCTTTTGTTGCCTCAGTTTGGTCTACTTTGGATGACTTATTAATATGGAACTTCAGAGTTTGATTCTCCGCATCACGAAGATAACTCGAAATTTATCAGAAAGTAGATGATGCTTGTAAAAACGGCCGTGTCCGTATTGCACTGTCACTCCTTTATTACAACTGAAGAAATCCTTATGAATGTGATAGCTAATGCGCAGGTCAGTCCATCGGTTACGAGCTCCTTACTTGCAGCTGAGGAACTAGAACTTGAAGCTGTAGCCAAGTATGTCAAAGGGGATGAAAAAGCCTTTTCAAAAGTTAAAGTAATCCCAATGGATGTTTCTTCAAGAAAATCGGGATCAAAAACGAATGCCGTTAGACAGAGCGCAGTTTTCTCAGAGCTTGTGACAGTGAATATAATCCTGTGTGGAATAGATTCCAGCACTAGCAGTCAAGGCCGTATCCAGGGGGGGGGGCGGTTAGGAGGTTCGACCCCCCCCCCCAAATGTTTGTCTGACTCGTAAAAACGTAACAAAATGGATATGAACAAATTTTTTATGCGTTTTTTGCGTACCCCCCCCCCCGAAAACAAATTCTTGTGAAAAACACCCCCGAAAAAAAATCCTGGATACGGCCCAACTAACAATGGACTAAAACAGCTGAAAAATATTCTGAGCTTTGAATTCGTTTCATATGGTCCTTCAATTTTTGAGCCCGGGATTCTACGTTAGCGCTTCGAAGATTTGTTAAGTCTACCGTGCTAGACTTTCTGAGAGAGACCAGTGGCTCGCGTAAATGACCTGAAAACCCGAACTTCAAAGAGGAACGTTGCTTGTATGGGCGTGAAGCCTTTGTTATCGACTTCATGCCATTGGTTCGCCAAAAACCACCAGCTGATCATGAAACCGTCGAAATATATGCCATGCAATTGCTTAAAGCCGTGTTGAAAGGGATACCTGAAACAGGAAGTGAAATTCATATCATGGGTGACAGGTATGTCGGACTGTTTGGCAACGCTGATCCAAATGATGGCAGTATATCTCTGAAGGACTGCAGTGGGCGTCACCAGTTACGTGGCTGCTGCTCGACAGTCTACTCCTTTTCGACGAGCTCAAAAATTGGAAACTGGACAAAGATTGTTGCAAATACAAAGAACAAAGCAAATTTGATGAAAGTAATTTATGAAATATGGGAAGCAAATGGATGTGACTATATGAGCAGCTTAAGTACTACCGACACCTTGCGTGTATGGCTGTCTGGAGGATTTGAAGACAGGATGAGAGCTGTATGTTTGCGTCATGATGTTGATTCGCTCGGTTTCGGGGAATTTCTGTGTGGCACACATGAGGAGGCAGACACCCGAATGGCTCTGCACGTTGCCTTTTGCTTCAGAAACGGCTTTGAAAGGGTGACTGTTTGCGCTAATAATACTGATGTAGTTGTGATACAAGTGGACTAATTCCCTCGTCTCCTTAACATTTTCCCTCTGGAGAATGTTGTGTCTCATTTCCTCGTGAATTTTCCAAATTATTATGTCCCCGTTGATCTTTCGTTCCAGCGAACGGTGAAGAAAATGTTGAACTCCCTGGCGTTCATTCACTGCATTTCGGGGTGTAACACAACGGGTTACTTTTTCTCCAAAGGAAAACGAATATTCTTAGCGTCCGTCAAGAAGAGCGGTCTGTACATGGAGATTCAGAGTGCAATTCAGAAGTTGAGAGATGAAACCTTCACGGAAGCCAGTATGTTCTCCTTGCAAGATGTTGCAAGAACGCTGATAATCAGCGTTTATGGAAGAGATCTTAATCAGTTTTCCCTCAGTGATTTTTGAGTACACTTGTACCCTCGTAAGAAGGAGCTGAAAGCGTTGTCTCCTACAGAGGGGGCGTTTGTGGGAAATAGTGAGCGTTTTACTATCAGCTTGCAATCTGGAATGCCTGATTGATTGCAAGACCATATCTGCCAAGCCCTTTGAGTTATGGATGGCAAATTTTCTGAACAAGATGTTGGTCCTGTTGTTTCGAGTGCTTCCTCGCTTCCGTCGGGATATTCACAAGTCTTTTGTGAGTGTAGCAAAAAGTGCACCAGATCCTCCTCACAGAAAAATGGAGAACCGAGAGCAAAAAAAGCCTTGGACTGTAAATGCCTTCCTCAATTTTGTAATGTTTTGTGTATAACACACATAATTTGTGGTCATTTTCTTTAGATTGTTTTTCTTTCTCTTTTTTTTCATCAAAAGCTCTATTTCTGGAGCTAATTTCATTATTTTGATCATATATCTGTCGAGGCTAGGCTTCAATATCTGCGCACTTTAATTTATTCCAAGTGGCTTCTGTTTTGACATCACTAACAGAATGGAATTGCAAAGATGTTTTCACCTTCATGTGCAGCCCCAATTGCTCTGTTCCTCCCTCTTTGAACATAACTCTAATGCAAGTACAGGAAAGTTGGTTTCTGGCGTCACCACTTAGGTATGTTTTAATAATGTGATTGTGCTAGATCTGATTGTGCTCATCATTTTTTCTTTTCTCTCTCGGTACCTTATTCTGTTTCACATTCTAAGTTCAAACCTCTCATCTAGGTCGAAAAACAAAAAATTTAGCTGATGACGTCATAGATTATGCAAATTAGGTGATATTTCCTTTGGCACACAAAATTTTCGTTGCGCCCGCCTATATTCGCTTCCAGCAACCAATTCTGACCCTGAAAAATTCCTCAAACCTTCTTTATTTCGTTGAAGCCTGTGGTGTTAGAATTTCGTTGGCTGGGTTCCTGACTACAGGACAGGAAAACAGTTTCGTGAATTGACTGCTGTAATTTTGTAAATACAATAATCTAAATACAGCCAATAGGGTATCTGTCATAAGACCCATAAGTTAACATGGTACTCATATGATGCTACGACGGCCAGCATTATTAAATACAATATTACAAATCGAAGACTAACAGGTTGACGAAACTTGGTTGAAGCAACAATTTAACCAGAACAGTGAAAGCGGCAATGAGCCTTTATTTACATCTTCTTGGTCACTGGAGATCCATGTATCGTTTCACTTCTAGTAATCGCTTTTGTTGGAGAAAAAAGTTCGAAACTTCTCCTGATGTAGGCTATTTAGCGTATTGATTCTGAAGCAGTTGTGGAATGCCCTAAAAGTCCTAATTTTAAGTCCTAATATAAGTCCTAATAATAAAAAGTCCAGACAAATGCCCTAAAAGTCGTAGTTACCGATCCAGCAACCGAATGTGGATATTGAGTCTTTTGTCAATAGCCGTATCTTAGTTTGCACTCTTTTGGGTTTTGGTACTGCCGAATTTGCTTCTTAGATAATAATGAAGTGATCAGAGTTCTGAAGGGGACCCAGAGACTGCGGTACAGAATGGAAACCTGTCAGGTTCCTAAACATCAAGTCAAGAATGCTGCCGCTCCGGTCGGTCAATATTGCCAAAGCTTGCAACAACTAGCAACAAGTTCAAGGCATCAAAAACCTACTGCTTGTTTGTTTGGTTAAAGTCACCAGCAATCACAAAAGCAGGCAGAGAGATATTTTTAGCACATAGAATTTTGGCAGCGCTGACACTGATGACTGCCTTTAATAGTGATTAAATAAAAAAAACAAGTTTTTTTAACTGAAAGTAAGGAACGACGTTAAAACTTAAAACGAACAGAAATTATTCCGTATATGAAGGGGGCTGTCCCCTCCTCAACGCCTCGCTCTTTACGCTAAAGTTTTTTTATTGTTTAAAAAAATAGAGTTGTGAGAAAGTCAAACTTTAGCGTAAAGAGCGAGGCGTTGAGGAGGGGACAGCCCCCTTCATATACGGAATAATTTCTGTTCGTTTTAAGTTTTAACGTCGTTCCTTACTTTCAGTTAAAAAACTTGTTTTTTTTATTTAATTTTTGAACGTTTTTGAATTAATGCAGGTTTTGATTTTGGCTCACCGTACATGAATAATTAAAACAAAATTTGCATATTATATTTGGTTAAATGACTTTCTCGAAACTTGTTTAATTTTATTTACGAACGTTTTTATTAGTAATAAATATACGTAACTTAGAATTAACTTACGTAACGAACTTCTATATTCATAAATTTTTAACACGTATATTAGGGGGTTCGCCCCCTAGTCAATACCCTGCTCTTTAAACTATAGTTCGAATTTTTTTTTCCAGTTCTTTAAAAATGACCTCTTAATCACAATCAGTTGATCAGTTTGAAAAACTTGTTTTTTTTTATTTAATTCCTGATCTTTTTCTTTAATAATGCTGGGAAATCCGGCGCCCCCTTCATAGCAATGTCCCTTCCCCCATGAAAACTTCCTTCATGGAAAGATCCTTCCATATAGCCCCCGACCCTCTCCTTCCCCAACTACCAGAAAAAATCTCCTCTGAAAAAGTCTGTATACTTCCCAATAACCAATACTATATGTTAACATTGAGTAAAGTTCATAACTTTCAGCCCTCCCCCTGGGGACTTTGGGGGATCAAGTCATCCTAAAAGACATTTTTATCATATTTTCGACCATGCTGAACAAAATGGCTATCTCAAAATTTTGATCGAGTGACTTTGGAAAAAAATGAGCGTGGGAGGGGGCCTCCCCCTCCCACGCGTGCGAGCCCTCCCACGATATTCTAGGACCGATATTCTAGGATATCGTGGGAGCCCTCCCACGATATTCTAGGACCACTGGGTCGATACGATCACCCCTGGGAAAAAAAAAACAAAAAAAAAAAAAAAAAAACAAAACAAACAAACAAATAAACACGCATCCGTGATCTTTCTTCTGGCAAAAAATGGAAAATTCCACATTTTTGTAGATAGGAGCTTGAAACCTCTACAGTAGGGTTCTCTGATACGCTGAATATGATGGTGTGATTTTCATTAAGGTTCTATAACTTTTAGGGGGTCTTTCCCCCTTTTTTCGAAAATCAGCCAAATTTTCTCAGGCACGTAACTTTTGATGGGTAAGATTAAACTTAATGAAACTTATATATTTGAAATCAGAATTAAAATCTGATTCTTTTGATGTATCTATTGGTATCAAAATCCCGTTTTTTAGAGTTTCGGTTACCATTGAGCCGGGTCGCTCCTTACTTACAGTTCGTTACCACGAACTGTTTGATAACCTGATTTTAATGAACTTAATTTACGCAGAGTTAATGTGTGGTAATGATCCGAAACCACAGTTTATATAATTATCCAGTATGATCTTTCCCCATCTCACCCATTATAAAAACCCGGACCGAGGTGCGAGTGCTCCAGAGAACGTTTTTGCAGAAATAAACATAAGCGGCATTAGATCTAATTTACGCAGAGTTAATGTGTGGTAATGATCCAAAACCACAGTTTATATAATTATCCAGTATGATCTTTCCCTATCTCACCCATTATAAAAACCCGGACCGAGGTGCGAGTGCTCCAGAGAACGTTTTTGCAGATATAAACATAAGCGGCATTAGATCTAATTTACGCAGAGTTAATGTGTGGTAATGATCCAAAACCACAGTTTATATAATTATCCAGTATGATCTTTCCCTATCTCACCCATTATAAAAACCCGGACCGAGGTGCGAGTGCTCCAGAGAACGTTTTTGCAGATATAAACATAAGCGGCATTAGATCTTTTCACGGGTAGACAAAGAATACGGAACATGGATCAAGTACTGACAAAACCACTTGGCCGGCTCAACCAATAAGTGGACAATAAGTGCAGAAATAAGTGGGAGGAACTTTTTGTTCGCACCGAGAATGAAGAGCCAGAAATCATCTGCGGTAAACTTACTGGATAATTATATAAACTGTGAAAGAAACTAAGGATTAAGAAATGGCCAAAAAATTTAGATCTGTGTTTTTATGTATATTTGTGAGCATTGACCCAAAGCCTGATGTAGATTTTAACGAACTTAGTTTTTTGTCTCATTAATCCAAAACACCGTACAAAAGTTTCAACTGCAATATTCGCACATTATATACTCTTACAGAAAATGCAGTACAATTCACCTAAAAGGTCCTAAAATACAATTCTGCCCTTTGAAATAGAATTTCTGAAAGGCAAAAAGAACAGTTTTTACAAAAAGAATAATGATGTGACAATTGTTATAAGCTAAAACTAAAATGCTTGATTTTCTACAGCCTTCAAGACCATTAATGTGAGGTCGTTGTTTTTGTTTCAGAATTTTTTTTTTCTTTTTAATCTTTCTTCTTTTTATATGTAGATAGTAAACAAATATTTATTATTAAAGTGAATTTTTTCTTCTTTGAAACTAAGTTATGCATCAATTCTCAGAGTAGCCAAGCATAAAAATGAGACAGCCCCAGGACCTCACTGAAAGTAGTGGCGCCAATTCACGGAGAAGTAGGGGGGGGGGGGATTTTTTCATGAAAATAAAAAAATCATTTTCCAAAATCCAGGGGAGAAATTGCCCTCCCTCCCCCCAACTGATTTGTGCCCTTTTTTGAACTTTTAAGAAAGTTTATTATTCTAATTAGACCGCCCTTGGTTTCAGGAGTCTTTAGCGCAAAGAGCGACGTATTGAGGAACGGGCAATCCCCCTCATATGAGTAATAATTTCTGTTCCTTTTTAGCTTTAATGTTGCTCCTTACTTTCAGTGGAAAAAACTTTTTTTTATTTATTTAATTACACTAAAGAAAGAAAAGAGTTGTACACTGTAGTCCCTTTATGTCGGATGATATGCCCTCAACCACGCAAAATAAAAAAAAGCTAAAAGAAAAAAAACCCAAAAAGAAGAAAAAAGCAAAAACAAAAAAAGGGCTGAAACGTAAAAACGTACGGTCTAGATAGTTTCGCTTTTGACTCATTTTCGTCAGACCTATCTTCCACACCTAGATGTCTGAACTGTTCCATGGTTTGAAAAAAAAAGAAAAACAGTCAAGAAAAAAAGCCTAGGAAAAAGACATACGGTCTAGAAGGTCCTGCTTTTGACTCATTTTCGTCAGGTCTATCTTCCAAACCAAGATATATGAACTGTTCCATTGTTTTAAAAGAGCAAAATCAAAAAAAGCTAAAAGGAAAAAAAAACCCAAAAAGAAGAAAAAAGCAAAAACGAAAAAAGGGCTGAAACGTAAAAACGTACGGTCTAGATAGTTTCGCTTTTGACTCATTTTCGTCAGACCTATCTTCCACACCTAGATGTCTGAACTGTTCCATGGTTTGAAAAAAAAAGAAAAACAGTCAAGAAAAAAAGCCTAGGAAAAAGACATACGGTCTAGAAGGTCCTGCTTTTGACTCATTTTCGTCAGGTCTATCTTCCAAACCAAGATATATGAACTGTTCCATTGTTTTAAAAGAGCAAAATCAAAAAAAGCTAAAAGGAAAAAAAAACCCAAAAAGAAGAAAAAAGCAAAAACGAAAAAAGGGCTGAAACGTAAAAACGTAAGGTCTAGATGGTTTCACTTTTGACTCATTTTCGTCAGACCTATCTTCCACATCTAGATGTCTGAACTGTTCCGTGGTTTGCAAAAAAAAAAAAAAAAAGAAAGAAAAACCGTCAAGAAAAAAAGCCTAGGAAAAAGACATACGGTCTAGAAGGTCCTGCTTTTGACTCATTTTCGTCAGGTCTATCTTCCATACCAAGATGTCTGAACTGTTCCATGGTTTGATCCATAATGGACGCCACTTCCCTGCTAGGACTACTAGCACCAGACCTAACTTTTTTTGCATGAGCAAAATTCAAAAGGTCATTCACAGATGGCTGGGTTATTGGCGGTGTATGTGGCTTCAAGGTCGAGTTAACCAAATCTGCATTTAAGGGGCTAAAAGCTGAATGACTCGGTGGTCTTTGATAAGGTTCGTAGCTGTCAATACCATTGCCAGAAACTTGAAATGGCGTCATGAGGTTAACAGATGGCTCCTCGGGTGGTCTGATATCTCTTAAACTAGGTTGTAAATCTTCAGTCTCAGTTATAGTCTCTTCAACTAGAAAGGAAAACATTCATAAAGTTTGTTTCATTAGAGCAGTTTTAGAAAAACTATATTAGCATTTCAGCTAACAAACAGCTGCCTAGCATCTTCTTGTAAAAATTCTAGTTAATTAACAACTTTGTTATTTACCTCAAAGAGGTATAACTTTATTCTGGTTTCTGTTATACCTGGTGCGTGCAAACAGCCAGTTGTTTTTTTTAAAGAATTAGATGAGAAAAAACTGTTGCTACAAAATAAGTTTTCAAAGTAAAGAGTAATACTAAACCTAAGACGAGTGGAAATAATCAAATAGTAACTCAAGTGTAAAACGAATATAAATCACTGTCAATATATAGGTGAAACCCAAAACCAACGGAAAACACAATAAACAATCGAATTAAACTAAAAAAAAGAAACATAAACTACAGGAACTCATGAGTGGCTCTTGTTTGATGTGATTCTTTACTTTGCTTTGAAAAACATTTTTTTTTGTGAAAAAAGAAATTAATTTCTCTTAGTTTTCAATTGAAATGTTTTTGTATTAGATAATAAAAGGAATATTTGCTAAACATATTAGCTGGGCCCAGGCATATTTATGTCTTTAAAATTTAATTTTATTAGGTTTTAAAGATCATCATTGTAGCATTAGCTGAAAGACAAAAAAGGAAAAAAAAAACTATAAAGAGCAAATCATGGCCCATAGTGGCCGAAATCTAAAAAAAAAAATTTAAAAAAAACCTCCCCTCAAAAATATTCTCCGTGAACGATTATTTTGGAAATGATGCTTTTATTTAGTTTTAACTTAACAGTATTTCGCAACTGCGGCAGGATTTTTTTTTTTTTTAGAATTTTGAAAGAGCTCGAAACCCCAATGCTCTACTTGGCAATACGGGGCCCAGGGGTCGATCCCCGCCACAGCAAGGTTGGGCGACAAGCCTACTACTTGTCCCGGTAAAAAAGATCCAGCAACTGAAACCTTGATTCGATGCCCTATGCGCTAGCAAGGGCTCAGGAGGATCTTTATCCTCAATCCAGTCACCCCCCCCCCCCCAAGAATGACGCTACATCAGAATAAAAAGTAGAAAAATATATTATTTCGGAGACCACACTGCCTTTCCATGACGATAAAATAAAAGTTCAAAATAGGGATAAAATCCTTTTTAATAGACAGTGTATAGAAATTCACAAAAAATACCAGATATTTCGGTCACATATACAGTGACCGTCATGAGTAGTAAAAACAGTTTTTACTACTGTTTTTACAGTTTTACAGTTTTTACTACTGATGACGGTCACTGTATATGTGACCAAAATATCTGGTATTTTTTGTGAATTTCTATACACTGTCTATTAAAAAGGATTTTATCCCTATTTTGAACTTTTATTTTATCGTTTATTAGTGACCGAGAAAAAAAAAGAAGCAATATTGAAGATCAAGGCAAAGTAGCATAGGAAAGTGATAAGAGAGAGAGAAAAAAAATTACTTCAGTAGTCATCTTCAGCTTTGCCTTTGCTCTTTCCTTACCTTTGCTTTAGATTATAGAATGAAGATAAAATATTCTCTTCTGCTGAAACAAGTTCAACAATAATAAACAGGTCTATTTTGTTAAATTTATTAACTAGCCTATTTCCTGCAGACTAATATAGACTTACTGTTTTATAGTGTAGAAGAAAAATTTCAAAAAGTAAAGTAATAAACATCCAATGTCTGTGTTATTTTTTATTGATTGTATTGACATCGAGCGTCTAAAAACAACAGAGCTTAAACCTTTAGTAGCCTCTTTCAACGTGAAACTTCCAAACTTTAAAAAAGTTAGATTTTTTCTCAACTATCTTTTATGGTTTGAAATGCCAAGAATTGTGATTGCAGTTTTCGCCAGGCAAGATTTACTTTTTTTTAACCCTTCGCTTCATTTAAGGCTGAATTTTTTAGTCTGAAAGTACCACATAAGAAAATTAACCACTCATCCAATTTTTTTTTTTTAAACATGAATTTGAGGATTTTAATTTTAAAAGCAAAAATCTCGATCCTAAGATTAATAAAAAAAACGCAAAAATCACCATTAATCCAAAAATTTCCATATGAAAATTTGACTCAGGCATATCTTTTTAGACGTCATGCTACTGGACGGTCTTAAATGCCCAGTACGACTAAAATAACAGTTATTTCTATTGGCAATTAAATTGATTTAAGTTTAAATATTTAGCATCAGGATCACAATTAGCCTCGGGAATTCCCTCTCCATCTTTCTATGTTTTTGTTTTGTTACTTTGTCTAAGGTGGAAGGTAAACCCAAGTCAACTCAAGTCACCTTATAATGAATAATAATGTTAACCTAGTTACCTCTTTTACTTATAGATTCTGATTATATCACAATTATTAATTGATTGATACCAATTTATTCTTTTTTAAATTCTATTTCCCTTATATTATTGATTGAAATCTGTTAATATATGAAAATATTTTTGTATCCTTTTGTATCTGGAATCCTGACCTTGCCCTCCCCTCTCTGGTATCGCAACCTCCATCTCCCGACTGAGAAAGGAGGATGCGAAAATACCATTAGAAAAAAAGCATGCACAAACAATTCTACCAACTTTTTTTGGCCGAAACTGGATATCTTTACTTTCACCCCCAAAATTTCTTCTGAGGAAATGAGATAAGAATTTTCAAATGAATTTATGACGAAGAAAAACAAATGCACGCGAAAAACCTCGCATATCAAACAACTCACGGTAACAAACTTTAAGTGAGGAGCGACTCGGCTCAAAAGTAACCAAAATTCTAAAAGATATGTACAATTCATGGTTTAACATTACCCACTAAAAGCGGAACACCCCGCTTTTAAAGGGGGAAATACTCAAAAAAGGCAAGAAATCTTAAAGAAAATCACACCATCAGCTTCAGCATATCAGGCTCCAAGCTCATATCAGTTTTAAATCCCCTCCTATCTTAGAAGTTTCAAGCTCCTATCTTAAAAAAATGTGGAATTTTATATTTATTTTTGCCTGAAGAAAGATAATGGATGCGTGTTTATTTGTTTTTTTGTCGTTTCTTTTTTTCCCCAAGGGTGATAACATCGAACAAATGTCCTAAGAAAATTGGGAGGAGCTCATTCAAACGGAAACCAGAAGATCTCGAGCCCCTTTTAAGTGATAAAAAAGATTGGAGCGCAACTAGCCAACCCCCCCCCCCCCCCGTCCCACAGCCCTTTTTCCCAAAAGACATTCGATCAGAATTTCGAGATAGCCCTTTGATTCAGCATTGCTGTAAGGTCCAATAACTATGCCTTTTGGGATGACATGACCCCCCTCCCTTATAGTCTCTGGGGAAAGGTCTTTAAGTAACGGAATTTCCACATTTTTCACATATAGTATTTGTTATTGGGAAACAAACAGAATTTGCTGAGGGGAGGAAAGTTTCGAGGAGGAATTATCCAGGGAAATTTTACACAAGGGGAGGACAACAGAGTAACAGAGGGGAGGGTAATCTCCTGGCATGATTTTAGAATTGAAAAATTAAAGCTATTATAAACTGTGCTGTATATGAGGGGTCTTTTCCCCTCAACCCTCGCTCTTTCTGTTAAAGTCTGACTTTTTCGTCACAATTCTTTAAGAAAACTTACTCAAACACAAGGGCCGTATAATGCGATTTAGAAGTATTTTTAAAGAATTTTAAGATTTTAGCGTAAAGAGCGAAGGTTGAGACGGATCCATTCCCCCTCATATAAGGAATAATTTCTGTTAGTTTTAAATTTTAATGTTACTCCTTACTTTCAGTTAAATGAATTTGTTTTTTATTTAATTTTTACCGAGTCAGTACCTAATGTTACAAAGTTAAACTGATTTTTCCAAAATAAAACTTACCATCCAAATTTTGGCGCTAGAATATTTTTCCTTTCTTCCCGGAGAAACGAGATCCGAACTCCCAAACAATTAACGATCAAGAAAACATAACAAACTTAAAAGTACGAAAATAGGGAAAGATAAAAACACAAAAAAGTGTACATAAACAACCTTAACTTTCACCAAATATGTACCGAATAACTCTTGACAATAATTTTACAAATCAATTAATAATAGAAAAAAATGTAGCAGGTTGTGAAGCATAATAAAAAAAAGAAACACTAAAAAATGAAGACAAACAACAGATCTTACTGGCTATATCCGGCGATTCCTCCCGAACCGGTTGTTCGGGCGAAGTTTGAGCCTCCATTGATTCCACCTCCTTTACTCTGGAATAGCTAATGGCACAATCGGACAAGGCTTTCTCTTGAACTATGAACAAATGCAATTCAACGTCATTGTTGACGTCACCAAATGTTTCATAGTCTCTTTCGTCACGGGACCCAGCGGTAACGTCATAAATATCAAAACTAATCACAGGCATACCAAAAAACAGTTGAGTCAAAGAGTGGATCTAAAAGAGAAGAAAAACAATTAAAGCCTAATAAATAAAAATATGCATAAAGAAAAATCTTATTTGTACAAAAGTGATATATATATATATATATATATATATATATATATTATATATATATATATATATATATATATATATATATATATATATATATATATATATATATATATATATATTTATATATATGCTAATTATCATGCAATTTCATTTAGGTCTTTCCATTTAAATGTCATTGCCATTGGAGATCAAGAAGTCAAAAGTCCAAATAAAGATTCAACCGAAAAGATTTGAAAAACAAAGACAATAAATTTATAAAGTTCTTGGCAATGGCGTGGCTAGACAGTTCATGTTATCCAAGGCTAGCACTACGCGAGCTGTGACGAACTTTGAGTATTCATCTATTATCATTGTTAATTACTTTTAGATACTTATTTAGTTGATGCCAAACTTTAAATTATTTATACAAATTCTCCGTGTTGAAGCATACGGAAAAATCAATCAAACATGGACATTTTTGCTTTTGCAAATTTAGCTCGGAAGTTGGGCAAACCCCGCAATGAAAATACACTAAAGGACAAGCGTTGAAAGAAACAAGTTTAATAGCACATGCACTTCTTGCCAAACATCATGAAATAAACCAAATCAAATCTATTCTGGTTACACAATGAAAACCTTGGTAGTAGTTGATAAGAACTTCAGCAATAATGTATTCTGACAAGTACTTTACCTTGAATGAACGATGCTTTATTAACAAGCAAACTCTCAGAAAATCAAACTGCCTAACTTGTTGCTTTCTGTCCGCTAGCCTACATTGTAAAAAAAAAAAAACAAAAAAAAAAACATAATTACATTATAAAAACATACAGCGATGAACCCAACTGGCTTGTCAAATGAAAATGAAACAAACAAACTAATATATTAACAATACACATGA
This sequence comes from Artemia sinica, assembly GCA_027921565.1. NCBI lineage: Eukaryota > Metazoa > Arthropoda > Branchiopoda > Anostraca > Artemiidae > Artemia > Artemia sinica. The sequence continues at coordinate 43,629,291 of CM051266.1, read as the reverse complement.
CCCATTAACATGATAAATTAAAATTTTCATTTATTTGTGATTTCAACGAACGCTGGGACGAAGCTCTTTCTACAACTCTTTCTATAACACTCAGTTCTTGCATTAATAGGATTTAGAACGGGGATTTTTTGTGCTTTTGATGGAGGTAAACAGGGCTTTAGAGGAAGGGGCTGAGAGTATAAATGTATGAGGGTATGTATAGAGTATGAGATGTATAGAGTATGAGAGTACATATTTAAAGCGTGTATTGCGACGCAGATTAATCCCGAAATTAGTGCAAAGAGTAACACGTCGGGCTGCCAAGGAAGTAAGGCGGAATTCCTTGAGGAGGAGAATGTAAAGTACTTTGCCCAGACCGTAAATAATTCTCAGAGCTCTCTTCTGGATAATTTCTACACCCTCAGGAATATTCTCCACACCCGTCAGGATTATCGGAAAATTCTCTACCAACTAAAGTTTGGAGTACTAGGGAAAATGACTATTAATTTGACCTTCCTGTAAAAAAAAATTAGTGAAAAACACCTACATCTGCACCTTTGCGGTTTTTAGTAGTGGCGGGCATCAAATTCAAAGAAAGAAAAATGGATAAAAATCAGCAAAAAATAAACCAAAAACATTTAGCACCAAGCAGTTTAAGAAGGAGTAAGTTTCTTATGAAGGTGTAGTTGTCTTTGGGCATGAACAAATCGATTGTTTAAATTCTTACAGATGACACATACTTTCATATTTAACTAACTAGTTTTAATTATCTATTTCCACAGTTTAAGGTGCAACACTGACGAAAATGAGGTATTGCCTTTAAGACTTCATAGTTTTAAAACAACCAAAAGAAAAATCTCCGAAACCAGGGTTTTCATATATGAACAAGCCTAGGATGGGTCAAGGAGGCCAAAATTGTTTTATTTTCAAGTTTTGGTATTTTAAAAAAAAATGTAGCAAAAGACCAGGGAATTATGAGAATGAGAACTCATAGGATACAGATTCAGAGTTCTTGAGAATTTACACAAGAACGTACTTGCCTATGACCAACAGGATGACACAAAGTGAGTGATTCTTGAAGAATATCTACGTTATATAGAGGCTAAATAGCGAGGCTAAATAAAGGCTAAATACACAAGAAAGTACTTGCCTATGACCAACAGGATGACACAAAGTGAGTGATTCTTAAAGAATATCTACGTTATATAGAGGCTAAATAGCGAGACTAAAAAGAGGCTAAATAGAGGCTAAATACACAAGAAAGTACTTGCCTATGACCAACAGGATGACACAAAGTGAGTGATTCTTAAAGAATATCTACGTTATATGGAGGCTAAATAGAGGCTAAATACACAAGAAAGTACTTGCCTATGACCAACAGGATGACACAAAGTGAGTGATTCTTAAAGAATATCTACGTTATATAGAGGCTAAATACACAAGAAAGTACTTGCCTATGACCAACATGATGACACAAAGTGAGTGATTCTTAAAGAATATCTACGTTATATAGAGGCTAAATAGCGAGACTAAATACACAAGAAAGTACTTGCCTATGACCAACAGGATGAAACAAAGTGAGTGATTCTTAAAGAATATCTACGTTATATAGAGGCTAAATAGCGAGGCTAAATAGAGGCTAAATACACAAGAAAGTACTTGCCTATGACCAACAGGATGAAACAAAGTGAGTGATTCTTAAAGAATATCTACGTTATATAGAGGCTAAATAGCGAGGCTAAATACACAAGAAAGTACTTGCCTATGACCAACAGGATGACACAAAGTGAGTGATTCTTAAAGAATATATACGTTATATAGAGGCTAAATACACAAGAAAGTACTTGCCTATGACCAACAGGATGACACAAAGTGAGTGATTCTTAAAGAATATCTACGTTATATAGAGGCTAAATAGCCAGGCTAAATACACAAGAAAGTACTGCCTATGACCAACAGGATGAAACAAAGTGAGTGATTCTTAAAGAATATCTACGTTATATAGAGGCTAAATAGCCAGGCTAAATAGAGGCTAAATACACAAGAAAGTACTTGCGTATGACCAACAGGATGACACAAAGTGAGTGAGTGATTCTTAAAGAATATCTACGTTATATAGAGGCTAAATAGCGAGGCTAAAATAGAGGCTAAATACACAAGAAAGTACTTGCCTATGACCAACAGGATGACACAAAGTGAGTGATTCTTAAAGAAAATCTACGTTATATGGAGGCTAAATAGCGAGGCTAAATACACAAGAAAGTACTTGCCTATGACCAACAGGATGACACAAAGTGAGTGATTCTTAAAGAATATCTACGTTATATAGAGGCTAAATAACGAGGCTAAAAAGAGGCTAAATACACAAGAAAGTACTTGACTATGACCAACAGGATGACACAAAGTGAGTGATTCTTAAAGAACATCTACGTTATATAGAGGCTAAATAGCGACAATGTGAAAATGAAACAATGAAACAACTAAAAAATAGAAAATAAAACTATTTACAGACATTTTTCACCAATCTGTAAAAGAACTGGAATTCATCTCCATCAACTACAGTAAATACAGATCGAGTAAGATTTTTTAACGACAAATTTCTTTTGTCAAGATTAATCTATAAGGCAGACAGATTTTTTTTTACACCAACGTCGATCAGCTTAGATTTTATTTCGTTTATTAGTCAGTACTCTCGGACTACGCTGAAAATAATCCAGCAACTACGATGGCTTGGACACGCAAGAAGAATAAATCCTGATGGAAAATTAAAGGATCTAGGATTATGATTCCCAATGTAGCCGGTGGGACAGGGGAATATTTTGGTGGGTCATGGGCAGGACATGCACTCTGGCTTTTTTTTGAAAAAAATACTGGATTTCGAAAAAAAATATTTTTCATGTGAATGACGTCACATTCATTCATATACAGTTAAAGAAAAAAAAAGGTACATGATAGTATTGCAATAACCCCATGTATTGTATAAACGGTGTTGAATTCAGACAATATTTTTCAGTAGCATAAAATATACGAAGTGCAAGTGATCAACGAACGTATTTATCCTTGGCAGTGAAAAATCGAGGGAAGAGGTTCCAATGCCCCACGAGGATGGATGGAGCTTAAGTCAAAGTCAATGTCTTCAGTATTTATTGTTCATCATATTTTCGGTAAAAAAGATCATAATTCCAACTCAAAATTTTTTCTATTGTCTGAAAATATTCTGCATTTTTAAGTATTATCATACATAAAATAGATACTTACTATTAAAGTCATCTTCTTTCAAGTATCGCTCTTCAGAAGAGGCATTTTTGGGTCTTTCAGTAAAATCCGTCTATTTTCATCTATTAAAGACGTAATTTAGATCTTAAGATATAGTTTTTTTGGTACTTGTATGATATACCCCCTACCTAATATTCTTCATCTAATTAGAACCTTGGATTTTCCATAATTTTTGGATTTTGGGATCAAAATATGATGAATATATTATACTTTGTTTACAAAATTATGGGAAATCCCAAAATTATGGAATGTCTAAGGTTCCAATTAGATGAATATTAGGTAGGGGATATATCACACAAGTACCGTTTTTTTAATGAAAAAGAATTTTAATCTACTGATGGCCTCACTTGACTATTTATTCTGCGTTTTAATTTCATCAATACTTAGCTATGTCAATTGAATTAACAACGAGGAATTAACTAAAGAGGTAATTAACCTCTTCGACCTCCTCTTGATTTTATCTGCCTGGGTTTTGCCTCTTTCTGGTTTTTATAATAAATAAAAACCAGACAAACAACTTACGACAGAAATGCCATTTTTATCACCAATATCACCAACGTAGAGCACACTATTCTGAATGTCGGAGAGCACAATGAATTTTCGTGTCAGGTCCATTCCTATATTGAGCTGAAGTTTACTAATTCCGCTATCTTTCTCAGGGAGGAAAGATATTGTTTGCTGACAGATCCAATTGTCACAGGTATATAGTTTTAGCTCTGTATTATCACAGGATCCAGTGATCACAAACTTCCAATATTCTTTAGATCTATAACAAAGAATCACTATTATAAATTATTATTTCATAAAATATTTTATCAACATATAAGATGTATATGATATATTTTATTTGTAATATTATATATATATATATAATATATATATATATATATATATATATATATATATATATATATATATATATATATATGTATATATATATATATATATATATATATATATATATATATATATATATATATACATATAATTTAAATCTAAAACCACTTCTAATTTAAGGTCCATTTGGATGTCATGACATCAATAAAAGGCTCAGATTGTCTGCTTTTAGAAGACAAGAGACATTTAGAATCTATATATAGAAGGCTGCCGCGTGCCGGGGCCCGGTGGCGAGGCCTCTCACGGCTCCCAGTACTATATATATATATATATATATATATATATATATATATATTATATATATATATATATATATATATATATATATATATATATATATATATATATATATATATATATATATATATATATTATAAAAAAATTAAAACAAGTAAAAGGAGATTCTAAGATTAACGTTCCACATTTTTCAACTTTTATTCCAGAATGTCAATGGGCTAAAAGTGGATTATTCAACCCAAACAAAAAGATAGAAGAAAATAAAGTTAAAGAGAGAGAGAGGAGAGAGAGAGAGAGAGAGAGAGAGAGAGAGAGAGAGAGAGAGAGAGAGAGAGAGAGAGAGAGGAGAGAGAGAGAGAGAGAGAGAGAGAGAGAGAGAGAGAGAGAGAGAGAGAGAGAGAGAGAGAGAGAGAGAGAGAGAGAGAGAGAGAGAGAGAGAGAGAAGAGAGAGAGAGAGAGAGAGAGAGAGAGAGAGAGAGAGAGGAGAGAGAGAGAGAGAGAGAGAGAGAGAGAGAGAAAGAGAGAGCGAGAGAAAGAGAGAGCGAAAGAAAGAGAGAGAGAGAGAGAGAGCGAGAGAGAGAGCGAGAGAGAGAGCGAGAGAGAGAGAGAGAGAGAGAGAGAGAGAGAGAGAGAAGAGAGAGAGAGAGAGAGAGAGAGAGAGAGAGAGAGAGAGAGAGAGAGAGAGGAGAGAGAGAGAGAGAGAGAGAGAGAGAGAGAGAGAGAGGAGAGAGAGAGAGAGAGAGAGAGAGAGAGAGAGAGAGAGAGAGAGAGAGAGAGAGAGAGAGAGAGAGAGAGAGAGAGAGAGAGAGAGAGAGAAAAGAGAGAGAGAGAGAGAGAAAAGAGAGAGAGAGAGAGAGAGAGAGAGAGAGAGAGAGAGAGAGAGAGAGAGAGAGAGAGAGAGAGGGGGGGGGGGCACATGTTAAAAAGATATTTTTCTACATAAGTCTAAAGTCCGCTTAACCCTTCGCCTTGCCAGAATTTAGCCATAGTCACATTACCCGTGGCAGATAAGGTCAGATGGTGTGTGAGGGAGCCGAGAGTATCACTGAAATCTTTATTAAAAAAATGGTTATTTCCCTTTGAATAGCTTTCGAAAATATTTTTCAGCACCCTGGCTTAAAAAATAATAAAGCTAAGTTCTCCATAATAATGCTAAACCTGATTTAAACTGATAGTATTAGACACCATATTACGTTATTTTAAACGATACCCGCATATCTTTTCTTTACGGAGATTGAATTTTCAAACTGTAAACTATTCTACTTGCTGCCCTGAGGAAACCTAACTCGTTTCGGCTTTCCTAATAAGCCTTTTTGCCCGCTTATAAGCGAGCAAAAAGGAAGTAGAGAAAAAAGGAATAAAACAGACAGAAAATGAAATACAAAACTAAAAAATTTACTTGACACAGGAAATTGAATACAAAATCAGTCCAAACAATGTTCATAAATAATACTAAATGGCCAAAAAAACGAAACAAACAATTTGAACTCTTCCATCCTACTCTAATAAATCCACAACATCTAGAATACCTACTACTACTCACTGCCGCACCAAGCCATCGAGGCTAACACAGCCACGCAGGCTCCTCCTCCATCGTGACCTACTCAAAGCCTCCCTCTTTACACCCACCCTAGAAGTTCCCGTTTCTCCTAAATCTGTCGTTACATTCTCCCACCCCTTTCGGGGGTGACCTACTTTTCCTTTGGTCCTAGAAGGTTGCCCGACAAGGAGGATCGTCTTGGGCAATCTGTCATCCTTCATCGACAGAACGTGTCTTAGCAATCTCAACCTTTCTCTCATTACATCCCTACAAAGCGGGGTGACCCACTTTTTACAGCTTACTGTTTGAGATACAGTAGGTCAGTTGGGTACCCAAAACAATCCGTACGCAATTTTTTTGGAAAATATATCTGGAAAAGAATATTTCTCTTTGCAAAAAAGCTAATCCAGCAATACAAGATAAAACCTTAAAAAAACTTCTAACAAGGACAAAACCCCAAAGGAACCTTTAGCTGTTCTGTTTAAGAGAGTGAATCCCGAAGTGGCGATTTAGACAGTACCTTTGACAGAGTTTGGATTTTGGACTAGAACGATAAACAACAAGAACTACGAATTACAAAATACAAACTTACTCGTCAGCATTGCTCTCAAGAAGATTGTCAATAAATTCTATGTAAGAGACAGGCTTCCCTTCATGTGGAGTCCACTGATGCAGCACCTTTGGTTGGTAAGACGTGTTGATATCCTTCATTCTTATCTGTTAGGAAAATAAATATTACATGTCACTATAAGCAAGATAATTGAAGATTATTTCATAACTTAATATATCAGTAATCTCCTTCATTAGCTGAAGTCGATGTAGATAATATTCAGATTTGACCAAAAATAATCCTTTGGTGTAAATTAATATTTATTATTCTCGTTTGGAATTTTAATCCCACTTTCTATGGTTATAAAGAAAGAAAGGCTGAGATGGCTAGGGCACGTTTTGCGGATGAAGGTTGAAAGATTGCCCAAGATTGTCCTTTTCGGCCAACCGTCTAAGCAGGAAACGTAAATCGTCCTTGGTTGGGGTGGAAGGATGCCGTAAGGAAAGATTTAAGGGAGATGGGAACTACCTGGGAGGGTGTAAAGAGGGAGGCTTTGAATAAATTGGGATGGAGGAAGAGCGTGCGTAGCTGTTTTGACCTCAGGGGGCTTGATGCAGCGGTGAGTTGTTAGTAGTAGTAGTTTGACTTTTATCGGCTCTCTTTCGACATTTTTTACTTTAGTGTCTCATGAATTCTGTTTTTAATTTGACAGCCACTTTGGAGCTCACGTTCATCGAGCAACTGTAGTAAAACTGATTTCTTGTTATCATTCAAAATCACGATTTCTGGTATTATTTCTTAAAAACATCTAAAATATATGAAAATGTTGCTTATATCTTCGAAGAGGCAAAACAAAATTCTAAAAGTATTCAGCTATTTGATTTCTACAAAATTTCAAAACAAAAACTTGAAAATAAAAAATTCACAAAAGGGATTTTATTTCCAGAAAACTACTGTCGGTTCCAGTTCTTAGAAGATGAATATCTCTCAATCGGCAAAAAAATCCTGCCATATCAAGAAAAAACGCTACCTCTAGTATATAAAAAAAAATCTGTTGCACCGACAACTTTTAAAATTATTTTTAAGTGGAACGAAGCAACTTCGTATATAAATAAAGAACAAACCAAAAAACAGAATTTGAGATCAACTTTTTGAAAACTATGTCCAAGAAATCTAGAAGAGATACAGGCTCCCAGAGATACAGTTTAATGTTGCAGGATTAGGAAATAAGATTGTTCTAAAAAATATTACTCTTGAAGCTAAGAAAGTTTTATCTTAGCACCAATAATATAAGGAAAAAACGGGTTCTATTATTATTATTATTTTTTTTTTTTTTAGAAAACTTCACTACAACTTTTCTGTACCGTTTCATGAATCCCATTCCCAGGACTGATTTGGAGTTTGCATCTCTTACCACTTGGGAGCTAAAGACCGCTGATCACGAGAAGAAAAAAATAGCTGCAAAAGCAGCATTGTAACGCATCACAATAAGAGAAACTAAAAAAAAAATGGGGGCATGCTTAACTCGTATTTATACTTTAAGTAGCATCAAGCTCATCCTTTAAAAAGCACCATTTGAATTTAAAAAAGTTAAAGTAAATAAATAGACGGATAAGTAAAAAAAAACTAGCTATTTTGTCATTTACTTCTTTTATATCACTATTTGAGCAGCCTATATTAACTTTATACGTCACTTGATAACCTTATTCGTAGTGAGTATTTTGTTTGCCTTGGCTAAAAAGCCTCCAAAATTCAACAGGACAAGAAAGACTGAACGGTCAAATTGTCAATGATTACTGCCAATAAAAATATTGATGTCCCCCCTGGAAGGATAATGGTCATTTTTGCAAAGAAGAGAAACCGCCGTTGGTAAGGTGCGACGTTGTGTAGTTTAACTGTCAATTTATTGTCAATAATTACCACTGTAGAAAATGTATACAGTATGTTCATTCCGATAAAATATTTGTCTGTAGTTTCGACGCGCATAAAAGCTCCTCCCATTTTCTCTGTGTAAACGAGCCAGTGTATATTTCTTAGTAGCTCGAGCAACTTTGAATAATGGTGCAAATTTGTATTATTCATGATTGCAAAAACGTATGACTTATGACTTAACTGAGTGGCCTATCAAGGATTTCTAAAAGAGGGATTTGGATTAAATTTTAACAAATACGGCAATTTCTGGTGCTAACTTCTTATCTACACTGCAACAGGGAAATAGTCGGAATTTCATAAATAGTGGGAGAGGGATCCATGAACTGGAGGGACTATTTGAAATTTGGCACAAAATGTTTCACCACAAAGGGACAGCTTAATATTTTTAGCACAGATTCTATATTAGGTTTCACAATAATCTATGGTTTCAAGATAGTAATATTGCGCCATGGAGCGGCAAAACTTTTTTATTCTTGGCAAGGAAAAATATTCTCTTGAATTTTTCCTCTTTTTTGGGGCAAAAAAAAATTCTTCGGAATTTGATGTAGGACCTTTGTTTTTCTTCTAATAACTGGTGGAATAGCCATATCTAAGAAAATACAAAATGTCTGTAAGAACTGTTTTCTTGAAATTCTCAGTGAGTTTTTAGAAAATTGAGGGACACCAGAAGAATTGTATTTGTATGATAAGAAGAATATAAAGTAATACTTGTTGTTATTATTGTTGTAAAAATTCTGCGACGAACACGCACATTACGTAAAACTTCTCATCAGAAAGCATTTTTTATGACTCATTAAGTTAATCCTCGGACTATTATCATTATCTTTTTAGTTTCGGTTTACGTGCAAGTTTGGTATAAAACTTGCAATTTTTCAGAATTTTGTTAAGATTATTTAAAATCATATAGTCATTCTTAGTTACCAAGTTTTTTGTCAGTTTCAAATCAAACTTAGTTTTGTCCAGGGCATGTTTGGAGCCAGGGGTAAATTAATTTCCTTTTTCTTTTTCTCTCTTCAACATATTGCAATCTTCCTTATCCCCTAGACGCTCGATTCGTCTTATTTCTTTTCGTGTTCTCCTGGCTGTGAACACCGATGCCACACGCGTGCCTTACCATGAAAAAATCTAATACTACTTATGTTTCTTCTGGATTATATGTTCTCCGGGGGAGCAGCATCCCGGTTCGGCTTTATCTAATGGTTGAGATAGGGGATGATCGCACTGTATAAATCTCTCTACAGTGATAATTACTGTCAAAAAAATAATGATGCCCCCCTGGAAGGATAATGGTCATTTTTACAAATACCAGAAATCGTCGTTGCTAAGGGACGACGTTGCATGGTTTAACTGTCAATTTACTGTGAATGATTACTGCCAATAAAAATCTTGATGTCCCCCTGGAAGAATAATGGTCATTTTTGCGAGGAAGAGAGATTGTCGTTGATAAGGGACGACGTTGCGCGGTTTAACTGGCAATTTAATGTCAATAATTACTGTCAATAAAAATACTGATGTCCCCCCTGGAAGGATAATGGTCATTTTTGCAAGGAAAGGAAATCGTCGTTGTTAAGGGACGACGTTGCGCTGTTTAGCTGTCAATACTTAGTCAATACAAATATTGATGCCCCCCCCCCCCTGGAAGGATAATGTCCATTTTTGCAATGAAGAGAAATCGTCGTTGTTATGGGATGACTTTGCGCTGTCAATGCTTACAATCAATAAAAATATTGATGCCCCCCCTGAAAGGATAATGTACATTTTTGCAATGAAGAGAAATCGTTGTTGTTAAGGAACGACGTTGCACTGTTTAGCTGTTAATGGTTACAGTCAGTAAAAATGTTGATGTCCCCCCTAGAAGGATAATGGTGGTTTTTGCAAGGAAGAGAAATCGTTGTTGTTAAGGGACGACGTTGCGCCGTTTACCTGTCAATGACTATAGTCAATAACAGATACATGAATTAAGGTACCTAGGCTCTCTGGTGGGTCCAAAAGGAGGATGCACATCAGAAATACGGTCAAGAATTGCTTCAGCCGCTGGAGTTTTCACCCAGCTAAATCACTCTCTATGGAACTAGAAAAAATGCTCGTCTAAAGCCAAGAATAAGGATTTACCAGGCCCTTGTTCGGTTTGTCTTTTTATTCGGCTGTGAGACATGGGCTATGAAAGCATCCGACATTCAAGCCCTCCACGTATTTGAAAATTCATGTCTAAGGAGAACCATTAGCATTAAACTCCGTGATCGTATCAGCAATGACTAACTCCGCAAAATCTGCCATCAACGTTCTGATTTGGCCAACATAATTAAACAAAGAAGACTCCGATGGTTCGGCCATACACTTCGCCGCCCACACCCCACCTTTGTCAATAAAGCCCTCAGATGTACACCTCTTTTGGGGTGGAAAAAGCGACATGGGGGACAAAAGAAAACGTGGCTCGCCTGCATCGAGGCTGACCTAGACCCAATGGGTGGCTTCAAGAAGTATGGACGAAGATGGGAAAAGTTCTGGCTCGATTTGATTGGGCCACTCGCAAACGACCGATACTCTTGGCTTACTACAATGACGAAGCTACTGGACGCCAGGGAGAGCGGAGATGCTTGAGTCCAGCTACAAGTACAAGTAGTAAATAAGTAAGTACTATAATCAATAAAAATATTGATATCCCCCTGGAAGGATAATGGTCATTTTTGAAAGGAAGAGAAATCGTCGTTTAGACGTTGTTTTGTAGGCACTTGCAGTTCTAGAATTGACAAAAGTCTTGATCAATTTTTTTAACCTAAGATGTAAATCGAAAATTTGAAGTTACAACTAAACCCTTTCTATTTCCTTTCTTTTCATATATTACCAAGTCGTTTGAATGAAAGAAAATAATACTTTTATACATATTTACATAGACTTGCCTTCCAATTTTAAGTAAAATATTTGCTTTGTCAATTATTCCTTAGCAATGAAAGTAAAATTTTAAAACACAAGCCACTTACTTTGAAAAACTTGACAAGACCGCTGGTAGACGCCACGGCAAGAGCCCTTCCATCAAAAGAAAAACTGGCAGATGTACATTTTCCGACAAATTCAAGACTGCAATACCCTTCCCCCACGTCGTCAATATGAACTGAACGATTTCCATACTCTTCACCAATGGCTAATAAGTTCCATAGTTCAGCCTAAAAATAAAAATTTACCATACTCCTTGTAAATGGGTAATTAATAAAAATTCAACATACGAGTATCATACTCTTCATCATTGGGTAATAAGATACAATTCAGCCTAAAAATGGAAATGTTATTCAAAATCCAACACGGCCATACCAATTAGCTCCATTTTATACATTTTTTTCTTTTTTTTTCATATGTGGAGCCAAAGCACTTGGTTGCTCTTGGTTCTGTAGTTTCCCAAAATTAAAGATTAATATACAAAAAAGAGAGAAAAAAAGAGGCAATTGAATTCATTCATTTTTCAGAATCCAATTAAATCAAGTCCGTACTAGAATACACTTCATGAGGGTATTGCACCAAAAAACGAAAATTAATTCTAAGCTAGACATAGATAAAAGTAACAAATTGTTTTTAAGTAATCTACTGACAGTATTTTCGATAGTGATGGGACTGTAAATATTTTATAATTTTTGCCACATTTCCCAACATATAAATCGCCTGTTTTTGGTGTGTTTGTTTTTTAAGTTACCCTTATCCCGAAACAAAGTCCAGCACGTGGGCCTAAATCCTTACAAATTCAAATGCACAGGAACAAACACAGGGCTGGTGATGGTGGGAGGGGACCTTTGGGCAAGTGTCCCCCCAAACCCCGAGATTTCTCCCTTTTCTTTCTGCATATTCTATTTTCCACATGACTCAGCCACTTTTCAAATCTCCTTCAGGGTTATATCCAGTATTTTTTTCGATGGGTGGAGGCGACAGAATTAACTTTAAAAAACCCATCAAAATTTGTTTATATTCATTTTAGTTATTATTTTTTTTACAAGTTCGACAAACATTTCAGAGGGGGGGGGGGGTTCAAACCCCTAGCCCACCCTGGATACGGCCTTGGTCTCCTTGTGATACTACATCTCCCCAGCAAAATAAATCCCTGCCCACGGTGCTGCAGACAAATTAATAGGTATTAGGCCTTTTGGGAGGATACACAACAAAAATTAAATTATTAAATAATTAAATATTAAATCTTAAAGAAAAAGATAATTGTTTATTGCATACTAGAAGACATGTGCTATACGTTGAACTGTAACTGAATGAAAACTAACTGAGCTACGAATACTGCAAACCTATCAAAGTTACAAACTTATCTAGTTACAAATATCAAATCCAACACTCATTAATTTTTTTTTTTTAAAGTTGACTGAAAACAAAAACCTTGATTTAGGTTCCGAAGATATAGTGTAACTAGACGTAAACAAAGAGCAACGCAGCTACAGAGCAAAGTTCTTAAGATATAAAACCCTTGAGAGAAAAAAAAAATATTGCTACCCAAGGTGTCAAGTTTAACAAAACAAATAGAATCCTTTATAATGGTGAAGGATGGCCAGTATTATTGGATATGACTTACAGACCAAGTCATACTGTGTAGCATCCACACAAAGGGCATGTTCGTAAGTCATTAGCATCCACTCACATGCCTGGAGAAAGGAGGAGTAGGTATTCCATTCCTACATCAGTCGGAAGGACCTCCCCGCAACCTTGACCAGTGATTCTACTCCTTTGAAAAACCATCTGATGCCCACTCTAAGGGACCGAGCCCCATCTACCAGTGGAAAACCAACGCATTCTCATCTGCTTGAGACATGTATCTTACAGGAGCAAAGGCATATCTGAACGGATGACTTTCAAGGAAATGTCTTGAAAGCAATGCTTGAATCTCCTTGTCTTCTATTACTGCCAGTAGCACTTTGCTGCAGTTATTTTCATCAAAAGTCCCGTTACCCTTATTTCCCAATTATAAAGCTTCAAAAACTTGCAAAACCCTCAAGTCCTGGCAAAATATGATTTTTGCTAAATTTCTGATTCCGCTAGTGTTTTTGAATCACAACGGTAAGAAAAGTTGGGTCTAAAAGTTGTTTCAATTCCTTAATATGCTTCGAATGTTGTCTCAAAAAGGAATGATATTCAGACAAATAAAGAGTTGTTTATCAAAAAGTACAGAGATGCAGAAGCTGAACTGACTTTTTTGACTTGACCGAGGTGTGTTAAGTTAACTGGGTTGATTCTTCTGTGCTTAGTCGAATGGACTGGGCTGAAAGTTACATTGAGCTTCTTATACAGCTTTCGTGTGCTGTGTTGCTTGTACTGAGTTGTCGTGTCTGTATTGAACTGCCAGAATAAGTTACTCATGCTTAGTTGCTTGTGCAAAAGTTGTCTATATTTAATTCTTGAATTTAGCAGACACTCAATAGAGGCAATTAGATGAATGTAAGTGACAGATCGAATAATTAAACGAGCATGGTATCAAATGAAGGTGAGCGTCAGGAATTACTACCACAGCAACTTTGTTTTGATAAGGTTTAAGTCTCTACAGACAAGACCAACCTTAGGATCCATAGATAAAAGCATCATATATAGTGAGGCGATTCTAATAGCAACAGCCCGAAATATATCCATCTTTCTACCGAGCATTTCTATAAAGCAGGAGTGCGAGATTCAATGAATATTCCTCGAATAATTCTGATCGAAAGAGATGTAATCTGTCAACAAAGATAGAGTTGGAAGAGGAAGAGAGTTCCACATTGAGCCCGCGGACAATACAGATTATATGTAAATCCTTATCAACAAGTTCTAAGGTATTGATCCTTCAACTAAATGTATGATGGCAGAGACTACCAACTATCCTCAAACTAGACAGCTTCTGAATACTGACACGATTCTGACATTAACTAGGGGTAATATGCTCACTTTTCAATTTAACATATTAACAAACAATAATTTTTAGTGAGTACCAGCATTAGGGATCATTCCCCCAATGATAATGGTTGGAAAAAGGTATAGCGTGTCTATACAGACAGGGCTGAAGAGTGAGGGCGCGGTACTAGGACCCTCTAGCTATACCAATAATGAATCTTAGCATCATTCTAATTTTACCAAGCTGAAACGTGTACACCTTTCTGCTAAATCCACTCGTTAAGTACCTCATGCATCTATAATGAATCTTTTCGCTTTTACTAGGCGAGCTGGAAAAGGGAATCGTCTTGGCCCTAAAAAAAAAAAAAAAAAAATCCAATTGAAGCATAAAAGTGGGCTTCTAAGCTCAAATATCAAGCTTTCCTTATATTTTTGCTAACTCTTCTAAAGAGCAAAATTCTTATTAGAGATGTACCTCCTCTCTATCTTTATGCATGCCATCTTCTTTTTTTTTTACATGTCAACTTACTAAATCTTCCTCAGTCATCATCTCATTAAAAACAAAACATTGAATGCATTAAGGTAAGCCCCACCCCCTTAACAAAACCCTATAAAGGAAACTAGCATTGAAATATAAAATTATTTTACCTTGTCGTCAGTGGTAACAAACAGTAAATAAGCAGGGTCTTCACTTTCATCTTTTTCATCACCTGGGACATAACCACACCAGATAACTCGATTTATAGACAGGCTTGGCTCTGCTAGGCTCCGCTCTACTTGCAACAATTTCCGTATTCTTAACACAAAGAGATCAAATTAATACCCAAATTAAACAATAAGAGCACAACAATTACGGTAGATGAGGACTTTTTCTAAACACTGACAAGCAAATCAATACATACGAATGTTTCAGCTATAAAACTGGTAGCCTTCTCAGAGAAATCTAAGAAGAATAACTAAAGAAGAAGCATAAAACAACAAAAACTCTTCAGTAAAAATCCAAAACGAAACTAAAAAGACACAATCAAAAGAGGCATAGCAACATTATTTCACATAGAAACTCAGCTAAGACCATGAAAGGGTTATTCATACAAGCAAACTTTTACTAAAATACCCGTACTGATTCCAGATGTAAATTTCAGATCGAATTTAATAGATTTTATTTTTGTTTAGATTGCACACCATCGTTCCTTAGAAAGCTGGTACAGAAAGTACTAAGTGAACTATTTTAAAAAACAGTTTAAGATCTAATGGAACTACACATACTACTACTAACCACTCACTGCTGCACCAAGCACAGCACAGCTACGCACACTCCTCCTTCATCCCAATCTATTCAAAACCTCCATTTTTACACCTTCCCAAGAAGTTCCAATGTCCATTCAATCCTTCCTTACGATCTACTCCCACTTCACTCGGAGACAACCTGCTTTTCAATTAGGTCCTAGTTGGTTGGCCGATAAGAACAATCTTCAGCAATCTGTCATTCTTTATCCGCAGCACGTGTCAATCCTCTACCTTCCTCTCGTTATACTCCATCTCAACCTTCCTCTCGTTATACTCTAACCTTCCTCAACCTTCTATCTCAACCTTCCTCTCGTTATATTCCAAGAAACCAGGAGAGAACCCCATTCGTGCAGCTTACTGTCTGAAATACGGTCAATCAGGCGGTTATCCAAAAGAATCCATCAACATGCACAGGATGTAATCCCCTTGAGGATGGCCTAAAGATCCCCCCCCCCCGACCTTAGACATTAAAAAACCATACCCCTAAATGCACGTCTTTTTGCCGATTTCATAAGTGCTTTCACTTCTGAAATGCTATTTACCAGATTGGCACACATATCAAAGAAAGCACACCCATGGTTCCAATTCTAAACAGGCAGAAAAACGCAAACCATTCAAATGCCTATATAAACACATTAGAATAAACTAAAAATAAACCATCAACTTTGCTTTTATAAGGGAAAACTGTAATATTGAAATTTCTTCACACTCTAAAAGACATTTAAGCCAGGAAAGACTGACTGAACTTTGTAAACAAACAGTTTTCTGACAAAAAATTAAAACTATTTAGAGTGGTGTGCGTGTAACTGAACCATCGTGCAACTGAACCCCATTTCACTAAACCTTCGTGTAACTAAACCCCCGTGCAACTCAACCCCATTTGACTGAACCCCATGTAACTAAACCCTCGTGTAACTGAACATCGTGCAACTGAACCATCGTGTAACTGAACCATCGTGCAACTGAACCACCGTGCAACTGAACTCTCGTGTAACTGAACCATCGTATAACTGAACCATTGAACTCAGATTTTCAGTTCTCTAAAAATATTAGGCAATATCATTGGGTAAAGCACAAGTTAGAATTTTACATGTTCAACCTTGTTGAAATTGTTTGTTTCTTAAATTCATGATATAAACGCCAGTCAAAAGTATTCATGAAAAAGCTTTGTTTTATTTTTGCAAAAGAAAAAGAAGATCCGATGTCACAAACCATTAAAGTTGATTTATTACTCTTTTTTTCAGATGAATCAGACCTTTCTAACTTACAGACCTTGTACCAGAGGCTGAGGGTTGTGAATCATAGATATTTAACTATGACATAATTATTTAACCTTTGAACTGTTTTAAATAAAATGACCGTCTCAAAATTTAGATCGGATGAATTTTTAAAAAAAATAGGGTGGGGTGGCAACCCTCCGATCACTTCTAACTCTAAAAAGTGCACTGGAAATTTAGATTTCCAATCGAATGAGCCCCCCTCCCAAAGTTCATACACAATTTTTTTCTACAAAAACCTTATGTGTTAGCAATGAGGAACTAGCTTAACTTACAGCCCTTGCCCCAGATGTTGCTGGTGGGGCTGTTAACCCCAAAGGCATGGTTATTTGACCTTTAGACTATTTTGAACAAAATGTTTATTTTTATTTTGATCGGATGTATTTGGGGGGGGGGGGGGGAATGTCGATTAAGAGGGAAAGGCTGATTTTCCTCTGATTACCTTTGATTCTTCAAAATTGAACTTGAACTTTGAACTTGAACTTTCATTTTCCAATCGAATGAGCCTCCTTCAAAGTTTTTACGACCATCTCTTCTATAAAAACCTTAAATTTTAACAATTGGTAACTTGCAATAACATACAGATTGCTGATACAGGTGCATCAGCAATTTTTTTTGGAACAGCCCAGCGTATAAAGATGAAACTTCTGGGGCATCTACCTGCTACTACTACTATTAATACTGCTGCTACTACTGCTTCTACTATGACCTCTACACTATTAAACTAGCACTATTAAGGCTATGCATATCAAGCTGAAAATTTGACAGAATGGGGTATTTGAGGGGGAACTTGAACTAAATCAAAAGACACTATGTGCATACAGATTTTCAAAATGGCGTATCTCGAAAAGGGATTTGTGTATTAAGTTGGAACTTTCAGAGAGTGCTTAAAGGGAAAGTCAATTCACCAAAAAGAAATATGTGCACGCTCAGGCCTGGACTTTCCACTAGGTCCCTAGGCCCAGACCTAGGGGCACATAATGCCAGGGGGAGAAATAAATTATCACTGAGTAATTCTTTCCTGACAAAAACTGGACTGATGTGATTTATCCTTGCCAGGTGCACTCTGCCGCCACGCTGCCTATTCACAGAAAAGTGACTCTTAAACAATACAGGAATTCCATGGTCACTTATAAACTGTCAGGTGTCTCCCAAGAATGGTAGCTCAGAGTTCGGTATTACCCTTCTCTTTCATCACTTTTCGCTCATCAGTTGTGTTCTGTTAATTGCTTCCATTAGCCCTTTTCGCTCATCAGTTGTGTTCAGTTAATTGCTTCCATTAGCCCCGAATTTTTGGGGATAACCCCGAAAATCTTGCAAAAACGGAGCGGCAAAAACGCTTGGTTGTTAAGCGTCAAAGCTTTAAATCCGGCGGCCCTGTTCACGCTACTGCTATTGCTATTTTAATTACATTTACTACTACTGCTACTACAACAACTACTACTACTAGTAGCTCGACTGCTGCTTCAATTGCAACCACTTGTAAGCTAAAAGTATTAAGATGAAAATTAAGGAACTACATGAACATATAGGTTATCAAAAGGATATATCGGCAATGGGATAGCAACAGCTATTTGTATTAAGTTGAAGCTTCTAGAACTTGATGAGAGGAATCTTCAGCTGACCAAAAGGGAATAAGTTACTACTGCTGCTACTAGCATTAGTGCTGTTACTACTAATACTATTACTGGGACTACCATTACAGCTGTACCTAACGGTAATGAACGGTATGAAGGTGGAATTTTCAGGAAATATTGAGGGTGGAAGGTGAACTGAATCACATCACGCCATCTGTATACAGATTGTCAAAAGGGCGCATCAGCAATATCCTAGGGACAGTTTGGTGTGTTGAAAAAATAATGTCGAAGAAAATAAAAGGTGTTATGTGCATACTGCTACTAATTCTACTACTGCTACTAAGCAAGCTAAGGGTATTAAGGTGAAGCTCTCAAGGAATATTTCGGCGGATATTTAACTGAATCAAATTGACTATGATTATGCACATTCTCAAAAGGATTACACAGCAATATCTCAAGAAGTGTGGGCAAGAAGAAGTGAGCAATATCTCAAAAGTCCCCCACAAGTGTGTGGGGGACTTTGAAAAGTTCAAAGTTTGCAATAAAACCAAAATAAACACTTTATCGGGCCATGCTTTTTGGCGATAGGCCCAATCTGGGAAGTTTCATTCAATTTAGAGGGTTTAGGGGCTACACTGATGAGTAATACAAGTTAGAAACCACAAATGAACCGAGAAGCCTTAGTTCAAACTTATTTTTAGGCCTTGACTTAGGTTTAGGATTTGATTTAAATGAGGGTTGGGTTAAATGAGGGTTGGGTTAAAGGAGGCTTGAGTTAAATGGGGGTTTGTTAGAACGGGGGTTCAACGGGGGTTAACTCCCTAGCCCCATTTTTGGTTTTCCCCAAAACACCCATGTTTTCTATGATCGTTTTGTTTTAACTTCTGTTCGTTTTGGGTTTCTTTTTTTTTGTAGTAATTTCTGATCATTTTGGGTTTGAATGATTATAGGAATTTATTTATGCTAGTCTTTGGTTTAATATGGCTCTTTACTTTTCTTTGAAAAATTTTTTATCGAAAGAATCTTTTTAATTAATTTAAAGAAAGCGCAACCAAAAGCGACTTTTTTGTTATCTAAATTCTCAAAGTTCTGATATTTTCAGTAAAGATTTTTATTACTCAACGTTCAGGAAAGGCCTGATTCATCTAAGAAAAAAAAAATCAAACCAAAAGTTTCCAAACACAAAGAGAAAGTAGCTTTTGTCTTGGCTCCACCGAAGAAGGTAATTAACCTTTTTCAAACCAAACGATAACCAACTACAAGCGTAAAAATGCCACAAAATGAAAACAACAAAATAAGCAAAGTGGTAAAAAAAACATTACTGTATGTAGACAGTGAGAGCCGCAATTTACCCCCACCCCCCGTGAAAAACATCCCTTGAGGAAATTACCCCCCCCCCCCCCCTCAGAAAATACTTACACGTGGAAAATCTTCTCTCCCCCTCCCAAAAAATACCTCTTGCGGTTGGTTAGTCTCTAATCACTTTCGGCTTACAAAAAAGACTAGAAATGCCTGGGGATTATCAAACAATTTCTTCCTCCATCCTCCTGTCGTCTCTCCCTTGAGCTAATTCTGTATTTATTTGAAGGCTCAATAAGAGGTGAGATGTTTCGGCATCAAAATGCATCCTTTGAGGTATCTCCCTCTCTACCTAGCTATAAAAAAATCAGATAACCCCATTAAATTCCTTTTTAAGTTTTTTGATCTGTCTATTGCTTACAGATAGTATTTGTCATAGGGAAAGATACGGAATTTTTTTGCCTGGGGGTTTCCTGGAGGATTTTTCATGAGAAGAAAGTATTTGCATGGAGGGGGGGGCAAGATTTACATATAAATTTCTCTTTTTCACTTCCCTTAGAACTTCTCAATTAAACTAAAAAATAACACGACTCAAAGAAGATTTTTAAATTTTGAAAACCATAATTTCCGCGAGAGGGGTATTTTAAAGGTGAGGGGTTTCCGTGGACGAAGGAGGAGAAATTTTCCGCGGGGGAGAGGGGTAAACACTTAGACCCGTAGAGAGTCACAGGGTGAAGGGAATCCCCATTAACAGACATAAAAAAGAGAAATAAATCTGGATTTAAGAGTTTATGACGTCCGATTTCCTTTGTTTTTGTGACAACAAAACAGAGCATTTTGATAAATCATATTGACAGTAATTTATATAAAGACTTAAAAAAGCAAACAATTCCAACAAGGTTGAACATGTAAAGATTCTATCTTGTATTTTACCCAATAGCACGGTGGTTGAATTGCACGAGGGTTCAGTTACACGGTGGTTCAGTTGCACGGTGGTTCAGTTACGTGGTGGTTCAGTTAAACGGGGATTTAGTTAAATGGGGTTGAGTTGCACAAGGGTTCAGTTAAAGGGGGTTCAGTTGCACGAGGATTCAGTTGTACGGGGGTTCAGTTGCACAGTGGTTCAATTCCACGGTGGTTCAGTTACAGTGGTTAAGTTGCTTTGGGTTCAGTTACAATGGAACCGTTTGGAGTGTGTAGGTTGACACGTTTGGAGTGTGTAGGTCGAGTCCTTCAAATCCTCAACATCTCGCTCTTTACGTTAAAGTTTGAATTCTGTCCCAATTCTTTAAGAACGACTCCTCAAACACTATGTTCGTTTAATTAGAGCAATAAGAAGCTTTTTTAACAGAACTAAAAAAGAGGAATATATTATGTTTTGTGCCATTGTTGTTTATCGAAATGACACACAAAACAAGTTTTTTTGTTCGTTTATTTTTTTACTATCTTGCACACAGCTACGAAATGCGTAGGTCAAAATAAATTGTATGACTATTAGGACAGTGTCGAATTTTTACTACTCAAGATGATAATACTAGAAAAAAATTTATATGGTGTTATTATTTTAATAATTCAACAAAAAAAAGTGACCAAAGCTGTAAAGTCTAGAAAAAAAAAGACTCAGAGGCATCTAAAGGCTGTTCTAGGCGTTTACCCCCCCCCCCCCCCCCCGAAAAGCCCCCAGTGGAAAATAAGGCTTTCTAAATTTGAGAATTTTATTTGAGTTTTATTTTTTTAATTTCCGTAGGGGGAAGGAATTTTTGTACTTGTGTATCATGCGCCACTCACTCAAGTTTACGCTGTGTAAAATTCGAGAACACACCGTTTTTTTGTTAGTTTCTTCGTTACTTTGGAAATAGTTTACGCTATATTTGCACATTAGGGGGGGAGGGTAAGCATAGCGGGTCTGCATGCAAAATGTGTTTGGTACAATTATTCTGCATATTAGATAGACAAACAAGTGTATTTTAAAGCCCAATATACGGCCATGAACACAGTGAAATAACATAAATGAAAGGCATAAAATAACATAAACTTTGATCAGCGATCAAACAGTTCGTGGTAACGAACTGTAAGTAAGAAGCGACCCAGCTCAATAGCAACCGAAACTCTAAAAACGGAATTTTGATACCAGTAGATACATAAAAAGAATCGGATTTTTATGATGATTTCAAATATATAAGTTTCATCAAGTTTAGTCTTACCCATCAAAAATTACGAGCCTGAAAAAAATTTGCCTTATTTTCGAAAAAAGTGGGAAACACCCCTCAAAAGTGATAGAATCTTAATGAAAATCCAACCACAAGATTAAGCGCAACAGAAAACCCTATTATAGATGTTTCAAGCTCCTATCTGCAAAAATGTGGAATTTTGAATTTTTTGTCAGAAGAAAGATCACGGATGCGTATTTATTTGTTTGTTTATTTGTTTTTTCTCAGGGGTGATCGCATCGATCCAGTAGTCCTAGAATATCATGAGAAGGCTGATTTGAATGGGAATTAAAAGTTCTAGTGCCCTTTCTAAGCGACAAAAAAATTGGAGGGCAATTTGGCCCTCTCCCACGGTAATTTTTTTTTCCCGAGGTTACCCAATCAAAATTTTGAGATAGCCATTTTGTTCAGCATAGTCGAAAATTTAATATATATGTCTTTGAGGATGACTTAATCCCCCATAGTTCCCGGGGGAAGGGCCGTACATTTGGCTTTAAAATACACTTATTTGTCTATCTATCTAATATGCAGAATAATTGTACCAAACACGTTTTGTATGCAGACCCGCTATGCTTACCCCCCCCCCCCCCCCCCCTAATGTGCAAATCTATACCACAAATTTATTTCTAAAGTAACGAAGAAACTAACAAAAAAACGACGTGTTCTCAAATTTTACACAGCGTAAACTTGAGTGAGTGGCGTAATACACAAGTACAAAAATTCCTTCCCCCTACGGAAATTAAAAAAATAAAACTCAAATAAAATTCTCAAATTTGGAAAGCCTTATTTTCCACGGGGGGGGGGGATTATTTTCCAAGGGGGTATTTTCCGGGGGAGTATTTTGCAGGGGGGGGGGGGTATTTTCCGGGGGGGGTATATACCGGAGGGGTAAACACCGGCCACCCTAAAGGCAGCTCCTCTGTTGTTTGCATAAGAAATTGATATTTGAACTAAGATGACAATATATATAAAGTCAAACCCTAACCTCCAATTGAAAAATCTAAAACATTCCCATTTGGCTTTAGTATATTTTCTAAGTTTAGTTTGTAATTCGTTTCATCGAATTTGCCTTTTAAAATTCGTATTTTTAAATTATAAAAATTATTTAGATATTTATTTATTTTTTTATATTTTCTATTTATTTTTATATTTAGAAATATAAAATTAATATTTGCACTAAGATGATAAAGCCAGACACCTCATCAAATAACTAGGCCTTCAGTATAAACGTTAACATAACTTTTTATTCGCAAAGTAAAACAGAATGAATTTTAAATATTCAGAATCAGTATAATAAGTAGGTTCTTTTAAATTGCATTAGATCCCCATACGCCTTCCTACAAAAAAAAAAAAAAATACCAAGTACAAAAAAAAAAAAATGAAGATTATAGACGAGAGAGAACAAAAATTTTACATTTCGACCGGATGAATACAGCATTGCAATTCATCTATATAATTTAATTGTAATTCATATGTAAATAGGAAAGTGAAAAAAAAGAGGATGAAGAAGAAGAAGAACTAATAGAAGAATATGAAACTGAGAAAGAGTGCAGTTTTACTATTAAACGAGAAAGTTATATGTCCAGTTCAGCTATTGACTCCCAACCAGAAGTAACTGGCTTGGATGAGACCTTAGAAACATGACGAACTTGACAATTTATCCTCTCACTCTACGAAAAAAACAGCTTAAAAGTAAAAACACTCACTTAAGATCATTCGCTTCATCACCAGAAGATCTCAGTATTTCAGTAACAAAAAGAGTTCCTTGCTCATCAACGATCGCTAACATCGTCCTAGTTACATGAAACGAGAAAGATAGGTCTCGAATAACACCTCGCAGACCACGAATTAACGTTCGACTTTTTGTTAAAATGTCCACCACTCGAACCGCTGTGCTTCCTTCTGCACTTTTGGGCACTGAAACATTCAAACTTACTAAACATTCGAACAACCTTACTAGCTTATCCTACTAAGATATATAAACATAATATATAACATATAATAATAATAATAATAATAATTTATTTATAGCCCACTTTTATACAAAACAAGCGGAGTAAAGTACACTAAAAAAAAAAAAAAAAAAAAAAAAAAAAATCAAATACACAGAAACTAAGATAACTTAAACCTTAATCACTGACAAAAACACACGGGTAATATTATGATTTGGGCCTAGGGACACAAAGGTATGTCTTGTTAAATTATTACTAAGCAATTCAAACGATTGGATAACGTCGGTAGCACCATACTTCTCAATTATACGTGTATTACGATATGAAGTGGGAAGGTACAGTAAAAATTTGCAATATCTAAAATAAGCGGTACGGATCTGGCGCAAATCATTCTTATTCAGTAACGAATACATTCCACTTATAAACAAGACAGAATGGTCACATGTGTGGAATACATTTTAGCTAAAGCTCGGCGTGAATATTTCCGACGGTTAGGTACAATTTTCGCATATCCGATCTTCAACTTTTCTTTAACATCTCTCAGAACTTGAAGTCACAAACAAGTGAGTGTAGAACAAATACTAATTCCTAACCACCGTAAACTCGTAACATTGCGAATTACTGAGGATCCATAGGACAAATTATGAGCTGATGATTTGGGATTGAAAACTAAATATTCACGTTTATCAACATTCATAAAGAGATCAACATCCCGAAACATCATAGAAATACGTTGCAAAGATAATGCCAAAATAGGCTTGGTTCGGCTTAAAACTAGCAGGTCGTCCGCATACGCAATATAAGGCACATCAGATAAATTATAAAAAATACGAAGGCTTGATTCCTAACAACACATTTTGAATGCAAGCATGAAATAGATATGGTGATATCACCCCACCCTGTCGTACTCCATATTGAACTGGTATATTAACGCAGTACCTTGTACCAGATTTTAAACGAAGAAACGAATTACTATACCAAAATTTAAGTACATGTATGACAGAAGGGTTCACTCCAAACTCTGACAAAGAGTGCCACATTTGTGCATGGCAAATACTATCGAAGGCTTTAGATAAATCCAAAGCGCAAATATGTAATTCATAACCTTTAGACTGAGCATCATAAAGAGTTGAAACTAAAACCTTATGCGCATGTTGACACCCAATACGAGGTTGAAATCCAAATTGGTTTGAGTCTTTCGCAGTTCGTTCAATAATATATGGGAGCAGAACATATTCAAAAACCTTACTAATATTGCAAGCAACAGTGATGGGCCTATATGAACTGCAATCAAAAGGGTCTCTTCCGCGTTCAAGAATCGAAGTTACCGTTCCGCAAAGAAAGGAATCAGGCACCATTGACAAACATAAACACAACTAAAAAAGTAACTGGAGCTAAGCGACTACTGCCGGACAATCACAACGTAAATGGTGAGCGCTAATCCCATCAAGATCACTCGATTTATACTTAAGTTTAAGCATACAATTAACAATACTTTTAGTTGAGACGGGAATAACATGACGTTGCAAAACTTTAAGTGGCAAAAATTTAGAAACTAAGCACTGAAAATGATAATGAACACTATACTCAAACTTACAAGACGAGTAAGATTCGCCAAGACGAATCTGGGATAACATCACTGGTCCCTAATGAATCAAATTTAGACGTATTAATGACTTCTTTCCATTGTACTGCACTTTTAGGGAACTCAGCACCATTACATCGAACCAAACGAAGATACCGTTTAAACTCCGCTTTTGTCTTACTCTTTATATCAAACACTTGGCCTCGCAAGGGCCGCCCACACGCAATCCAGATGCGAAGCCAGAGTTTAGCACGATTTTTGATGGCTTTAAAACCCGGGTCTTCTTTCCAAATTGGACTTTAACCCGGACAAGGGGAACAACCACATTCTCAGCTTGTTTCATGCACTTAACTGAGTGAAGGTAATAAACATTCAGTTGCACTCTGGCTTGTGGCGAAAAAACACTCGTGCACAGTAGATTAAAAGGGATCTTGACGCAGGACAACAGAGCTGTTAGGGTAGAAATATATAAAGGCCAATTGGCTTTGCTCCACTCTCGTTTCATACACCATTTTTTATTAGCAGCACAAGGATGATTAGATGGATCAGCGGTTAATTTCACAGTAAGGGAAAGGGGAAGGTGGTCAAAATCACGTTCGTCTTCCTCAATATTAACGATAGGACAGGGAACATTGGCGGAGCAAATACAATGATCAATATTGGTCACAGTACCACTATTAGGAATATAACTGTAATTAAGAGCTTTGGGTACTACGAGTAGAGTAGCTATGAACATCATAATAGAAGTCACCTATCATTAGCCTACGATACCCATGCTTTTCAATATTGCATAAAAGAGTTTTAAGGGATGAGCAGGCATTAGAAAACTTAGTAAGTAAAGCTAGACGTTTCTGATCGCAGGGAATATATACATTTATAAATACAAGGTGACCAAGTCGTATTGCCATAATATTATCAGAGGAATGAAATAAGATAGGTGACAAAGGAGTAGCTAATCGTTTGATAACACATGCAAGGCCCCCGGAAGGTCAGCCTTTTGTTTTTCGGGCATTGGTGGTAAAGACAATATGGCGGTTACTTCTTCGTAGAGAGTTAAAGGAGATAGCGGGAAGTAAATGTTCTTGCAAGAACAAAATGTCAAAATCATTCATTTTTTGATTTAATGAGCCATCTTTATCTTTCGTGCCATAAATATTAAAAGAGCAGATTGAGACGGACAATACGACAGTCATTTCCGAATCACACGTTTGCTCAGGACTTCACGCAGAATACGACATTTTAGGCTATACGATACGTGATTACCCTCACAATTAGCGCACTTTGGATCAAAACGCAGGGGGAATCACGGGATGATACATGAGAGCCGGCACAGCGGCTGCATCTTGCTGGCTTATCACATTTGGTTTTCATGTGGTTGGGCGATAGACAATTATGACAGCAACGGGGCGGGCGCAGGAATTCAGAGACCCAGAATGATTCATAACCCACCTTGAGCCCGAGTCGTAGGCTATTACTCTGGGCTACAGCATCAGCAAAGGTAATTTTCACAGCCAGGGATTTTCCAGACGTTCAGCGTCGATGACACCTTCACATTCCTTAAAAATTATCGCCTCATAATTAGCGGGCCATGTCCTTAACAATGCCATGAAATTTCTTTTCTAACATCGTGACGTCACAGCTATTCAATACAGTTGCAACCGCATCGCTGAAAATCTTTGCTGCAGCTTGGCTAATCTGAACAAACAGCTTATCGCCAGAAGGCTTTATGCTGTGAATAGCTTCATGGCCAGGGATTTTATTAACAGCATGAGCCCGTTTTGAAGGGTCGTCAAGTTTAGTAGGCACTTTTGAAATGATAACGGTGGCAGTGCTTTCAATATGAGGACTAGCATAAGGAATGGGAAGTGACGGAAAATTTAAATCATAGGCTGTTACCTTTTCTTTGATGAAGTTAAGGGTATCCAGAGCACAAATTTTGGAAGCAAGTTTATGATAAGCAACAGCAGGAATTACAGGCACTTCAGTTGGTGAAATAATTATGTACGTTGGCACTGTTAGCTCCTCATTTTCGCACTTCTGAAGCATATCAATTATATCTTTCCCATGCCGAGCGGAGGCATTATCACCTTGTCTCCTTGGTGCTGTTTTGCTACTAGGATATATTTCTGCCCACAATCAATTTCAGCATCTTTGAGAATATTTTCAGGAAAAAACTCCACTGCATGACTAATAATAACTTCATCATCAATACCCGATAGAATGTTTGATTGGATAAAATTAAGAATAGCTGAATGCGAAAACATTATCATTTTGCTTAGCTCAGCCTAAAAACAGTCTTGATCCAAAACATAGCCGAAATTAATCCATTATCCAGGTTAAAAAAAAAAAAGTGAACTATTGTACACCGGTCAGATGCCGAATGACGAAATACATTTAGTCTCTAATTGATTCTGAATATAAGCCTTTTTCAACACTTGTTCAAAAATGGGATTTTATCCTTTTAAAAGAACAAATAGGTATTAACAGGTCAGAGACTGAATAGCAACTATCTAAACACAACTTACGTAAATGTAAGCATTAGACCCCGGCGCCGCGCCGATGAGGGAAGACCGGCGGCGGCAGGGCAAAAAACAGCATGCCGCGCCGCCGTTAAAGACGCCGGCGGCGCGCCGACGGTAAGATGTCGGCGGCGCGCCACCGGCGCGATCAATGTTGACCACAAACATTAATGTTTTCATCAGTCTTTCTCAAATCACATCTTCAATTTACAACAGATTCGAGCCTATTCAAGAGTTCAAAAATTCACAGGTCGCTGGCTGGAAACTGGTCTTCTTCGTTATTCATCAAGAGAAGTAGAAATCTGGTAGATAGAAACGAAATGGCTGTGGCGTTTCAGAACCCTTGCATAATACGAGTAGTTGAAGTATCTATTAGCTATGTATTCTTAACATAAATAATTATCAAAATTAGTAGTTTTTTTTCATCGAGCATTACTGCATATAAAACTTCAAATACCGTATCACAAAAGTCGTCAGGTATCTGGGTAAAAACTTTGAATATAACTTGGACGATAAAACCATGCAAGTGCTGTATCAAGTATAACTCACGAAAATCTTGTTAATTTTGTCAACTTTTCAACTTTTTGGTATCCCTGCTTTCAATAAAAAAATCAAGGTACTATCACTTAAATATAATAACTCCCTATGCCCCCCTTCTGGATACCATCTTGATAGGATACCGTCTCTGCTTTAAATAAAAAAAAAATAATTAACTTATTGGCACCCCTGCTTTAAAAAAAAAATCTAGGTATTATCATTTAAATATGATAGCTCAATACCCTCCCCCCCCCTCTGGATACCACCTTGATAGGATGCCGTCTCTGCTTTAAATAAAAAAAAAAATGAACTTTTTGGGATCCCTGCTTTCAATAAATAAAATTTCGAGCTATTATCATTTAAATATAATACCTGCCTACCCCCCCCCCCCTCTGGATACCACCTTGATAAGATACCGTCTCAGCTTTCATTAGAAAAATAATTTACTAAATAATTAACAAGGTCACTATAAGGTTCAAACAAACACGCAAAATAACGTTAAACAGCTTAGTGTTCCTTGAAAAAAAATTGAGGGTATGAGTAAAGGGGTACAAAGACAACAACGAAAATGTCGAAATTATTCAGATATACCTCAAATTATTGGAAAACTGAGTCATAGATTCGCCATGGCATTCCATAAGATCCAAAGAATCGAATTAAAAGGGAGCACACACAAAAGCCAAATAAGGCCAGTAGCCTTTGAGAAATCGCAAAATACCCAAGACAATGAACAAGTCCTAATGGGGGGTCCTGGGTCTATCAAAATATTTCAATGGTTTCCCAGGGAATTTGATATCATTTTCTTCTGTCTCCACTTTAAATGAAAAAATAATTATCTTTTTGGCATCCCTTCTTTCAATAAAAAAAATGAGGTATTATCATTTAAAAATGATAGCCCCCTATCCCCCTCCCCTATAGGCAATAATTTACAATTTATTTATGAATCATATTTTTGGGGTAACTTCCGGTTCAATCTTTAATTCCCCAACCTTGTACATAGCTTAGTCTATAGCTAAATTTTGTCTCAACCGAAGGCTGTTTTTTTTTTTTTTTGGGGGGGGGGGGGGGTTAAAAATGTTCCAGGAAGAAGATTGTATTTTCTATCAGGTGTTCAATAATTGAGTATTAAACCTTAAGAAAATCTTATCTAAAAACAGCAAAAAAAAAAACTGCAAACTTACAATTCAGCTGTAGAAACAATCTGTCGGCTGTCAATTTCAAAATCCAACAAAAGGCTGAAGCTGTATAGTAGTGAATGCGTTCTATAATTCTATTCAACTTGAAAATAAAATTCTTGACTACGAATGATGTAAGAAATAGCGATTGGGAAACTGCATTCGAAATGATTTAAACTCATTTCATAAAGACGATACTTTTTTTGTCAACATATGAAGAACTGTGTATATTGCAATATTTGCAACAGCATATTGCATCTGTCTGGTTTTTATGCAAAGTAACAAAAGAGATGAAAATTAATGAACAAGAGAGCAGTGAAGAATTATGGTATACAAAGTAATATTTGGCAGGGAAAGTCACTGGTGATAAATCACTAGGGGTGGCACCGTGATTGCTTGATTTTCGGGGATTCGGGGAACCAAATTTTTTTTGGGGGTGACGCATAGATTTTTCGGGAAATACCCAAAAATTCAGGGATAGTGCAAGCTCTGCTTGATTTCTAATCAGGAAAATCGAAATACTAAACCACACGAGAAGGAAAAGCTCCGACTTTGCGGTTGACGCAATAAAGAATTGCCGTAAAAATAATTTAAAGTCGACCGAACGCCGCCGCCTCTGCCGGCGGCGGCGTGCCTGCGACGCGCCGGCGACGTTACGACACTTCGGCGGCGGTTCGACCGGGCCTCTCGTCGGCGGCGTTCGGTCGATCCGCCGGCGCGGCGCCGGGGTCTAGTAAGCATGCAAAACATGTCTTACAAACAAACCTATTTTACTTTTCATAGAAAACTGACATTCTTTAAGATTATATATTACCTTAACACAAAACAAACAACAAAATTCTGGGAAGGAAAAAGGTCACAGGCCAAAAAAAAGAGAAAAAAACTAATGTTTCACCTGTATTAAACGAGGTATCTTCAGAGCAAATAAGAATAAAAAAGAAACGGACACAAAGACAACCAAAACAAAGCAGAACGAAAAGGATAAACCACAAGAAGTAATAAAAAAAACCTAGAAAAAGGAAATTACAAATAATATACATTCACAAAAGCAATAAAACAAACGTGGAATAGTTAGATGCGGCCAATATATTAAATAATTGCTGCACTGTCGCTCTTAGACATTACAGGCACACGGTTTTCTTACCATGATAGTCAAAAATATACTATTAATTGCAACAAATGACAAATTGAAAAAAATAACAAAAAAAAAAAAAAACACTGCA
Organism: Artemia sinica; assembly: GCA_027921565.1. Classification (NCBI taxonomy): domain Eukaryota; kingdom Metazoa; phylum Arthropoda; class Branchiopoda; order Anostraca; family Artemiidae; genus Artemia; species Artemia sinica. Next base: position 43,598,392 of record CM051266.1, on the reverse strand, counting down.
ATATGGCACAAAATATCCTTCTTCCCAAACACTATCATATCTGTATATAAAGGGTAAAGACAATCAATAATTGACAAAAGAAGCTTCATTGCAAAAGAAAAGCTGGAAAAATTTAGACCTTAAAAAGCAATATTTTGTATTTATATAGGCTAATCTACCCATGCTCCTAGTTCAAATCTCTATGCATCTAAGTATACACTAAAACACTAAAAATTGTATAATAAATCGTTAATACTGCAAAAGGGTGTCAGGAAGTTTCATTTTTATATTTTCATCTTTTTTTCTTTTTGTTGGCGGTCTATTTCAAGACGCTAGAAAAACTTCAACAACCCAGAAAATGCATTGCTTGTTGGAAAACTATTTAACCTATACACGAGAACCAGTGATAAGACGATGCCAAAACTTCACTTCTAATCCCAATTCTATATAAACACTTTGATTCCAATATAATTCGCGATTTAAATTCCAAGAATATTTTATTTCTTCCTTATAGCATCGATAAAAATTTTAAGACTTTAGTTACTCATACTTACACATGAAGTTTTGTATTACCCTGCTGCAAATACAGCAGATGACTAATAATCAGTTCCTACTTCCAAATTTTAAGTCTAAAACTAGTAAATAAAAACAAGACTGTTGTTACTACTAATGCTGCTGCTATTACTACTATGGAGCTAAACTTGTGTCAGGAAGTAGAATTTGTTTTCATCCATAGTAAAGCTATGAATAAAAAATATAAAAGACGGCTGTAAACCCTCTTAGGATGTTAATCCCTTTTTATAAAACCTCGCGCAAAATGAATATTGTCACGCTGGCAAAGTGGAAAAAGAATATTTCCAAGTTCTATTATAGCGCGGCTTTATTTATATGGAAGGTAGAATTATAAGCCACATAAAAGGTATATTCTCTTGGTTTTTATCAATATAAAGCTGATTTATACTTGCATGATTAATAGTTAATTATATATAAAATAAGGTTTTTATCAATACAAAATTTATACTTAGTTGATTAAGAATTAATCAGGAGCTTAAGAAGGGGATAGATTAGGACGGAGGAGGAGGAGCGGGCGTAGCTGTTTTGGCCTCAGGCGGCTTGGTGCTGCAGCGAATTATTAGAAGTAGTAGTTAAGAAGGGGAATGTATGTTCAGATCTATGTCCCTAAGATTGAAGAGCATTTCTGCAATTTTTTTTACGTCTCATTTTTTCTGAATAATTTACCAATTTTTCAAAGTTTTGTCTCTTTCCTAAATATATCCTCTTCCATGATAAAACTCTATCTGCAAGATCGCAGCTATGAAAATTTCAACTCAGAGTGTGAAAAAAACAATCTAAAATGTGATCAAATTGTACCACTGCATGAAAACTGCTAAAAACAAATAGGAACATCCAGGGCTAAATTCTAGAGGAATCGTTTGAAGAATACCCTACTACTACTGCTAACAACTCACCGCAGCACCAAGCCGCCTGAGTCCAACACAGCTACGCACGCTCCTCCTCCATCCCAATCTATTCAAAGCCTCCCTTTTTACACTTTCCCAGGAAGTTCCTATTTCCTTTAAATTTTTCTTTGTGACGTCCTCCCACATCAGACGAGGACGACCTGCTTTCCGTTTAGCCCTAGAGGGTTGGCCGAAAAAACAATCTTCGGCAATCTGTCATTCTTCATCCGCACAACGTGCCCTAGCCACCTCAACCTTTCTTTCATTATAGCCCTAGAGAGCGGTATTGAACCACATTTTTCGTACAGCCTATTGTTTGAAATATGGTCAGTCAGCCGGGTAACCAGAACAATCCGTAAGCAATTTCTCTGGAAAGCATCTAGCAAATCTTCATCCACTTTTCGGAGCGCCTATGCTTCAGAGCCATATTTGACCACCGTCATCACTGTAGCTTCTAATATTCTAATCTTGGTTTGCAGACTTATCTTCCTATTCTTCCAAATTTTTTTAACTGTGAAAAAAAAACCTGAGCCTTGGCTATTCTACTTTTAACATCTTCACTGCTCCCACCATCTTTACTAATGATAATACGAAGGTAAGTGAAGCTGCCTACCTGATCAATCTTTTCGTTACCCAACATCACCCTTTTCATCTTCACTTATTCCTAGCCTTAGTGACTTAGTCTTCTTAACATTAATTTTAAAACCTATTCTAGCACACTGAACTCGCAAAACCTCTAAAAGTTCATTCATTTTGCTCACACTTTCATCTAGGATGCTTAAATCATCAGCATAATCTAAGTCCAAGAGACTTTTTCCTCCCCATTTGATTCCGAGGTCTCCCATTGCTTTTCCTGTGCTCCTTAAGACAAAGCCCATCAAAATAATCCATATAAAGGGGGGTAGAACACGACCCTGCTTAACTCCTGATTTAAAACAAAACCATCTGCTAACCTCATTTCCTACCTTAACCGCAGCAGTGTTATTCTCGTACATAGCACTACTTACTTTAATGTATTTGTCTGGTATACCATACAAGGATAAAACCTTTACTAAAGCTCTTCTATCAACAGAATCGAAAGCTTGCTCATAATCTATAGAACTGAGGACCAGAGGCGTTTGACAACTCAGGCACTTCTCAATTATTAACCTAAGAGTGAAAATTTGGTCGACACATCCTCTACCTTTTCTAAAACCACACTATTCTTTTCTTAAAACTTTGTCTACGGCATCTCTCAGTCTAAAAAGTATCATATTACTAAGTAATTTGCTACCTACAGAGACCAGACTAATGCCTCGATAATTACCACACTCACTTTTATCACCTTTCTTATAAAATGGCTTAATTAAGGTTTTCCTAAAATCGTTAGGTACTTCCCCTTTTTCAAAAACCATACTCATAATCTTTAGTAACTTATTTTTAACCTCAGAGTCACCACATTTAAGAACCTCATTTAACACCCTATTAGCACCTGGAACGTTATTATTTTTTAATCCTTTTAGTACTGTCGCTAATTCTTCCTCACAAAACAAACCTTCCTTCACATCCAAGGGTCACAAGCTTTTTCATTTTCCTCTATATCTTTGCCTGCAACTCTATCTCGGTTTAGCCAATTCTCAAAATGTTCTGCCCATCTCCCTTTAATTCTTTCCTTATCGCTAATTGTGGCCCCGTTCCTATCTTTAACTGGGCCAAGTCCGGATTGATTACTCCCTCTCAATTTATTAACATGCCAGTACAATATTTTACTGTTATGCCGTCTAGCTGCATCTTCCAGATCCTCGGCATTTTTATCCATGGCCTCCACTTCACAACTCCTTAGTTCATATTTTAATGCTTTCTCCACTTTCTTCACATTCCTTTTCTTTTCATATGATCTATCACTCAGATAATTCTTGTACAAGTCCCTTCTCCTTTCTATTAAACACAAAACTTTTTCACTAATATTCTTAGCTGCAGTCCTAGCTTCCTTCCCTAAGACACCTTCAGCAACTACACAGATTATTTTTTTTAAATTATTCCAACCATCTTCCACCTTGTCAAATTTTAAACTCTCATGTTTAGTACTGTTCCTGGAAAGTGTCTCTTAAATTCTAATCCTGGAGTTAATCCTGGAGCTTTCCGGGAGGTAGGTACCCTTCTGAAATTTCAGCTTTAAATTAACCCTAGACACTTCTAAATGGTGATCTTTACTTTTAACATCATTAGCAGCACTCCTATATAACCTAGTATCTTGTATTGATCCTGCAAGTCTTCGGTTTACTATAACATAATCAATAAGCTTTGCTGTCTTCCCATCGCGTGAATACCATGTTAACTTATGAGCCATTTTATGACCAAACACCGTATTGGTTATAACTAGATTGTTATACCTACAAAATTGCAAAAGTCTTTATCCATTACTATTTTCTTTTCCTACACCAAATTTACCTAGGCTAGGATACCATCTATCCCTATTTCTACCGACCTGGGCGTTAAAATCGCCAAGTAAAAACATCATATTTCTACCTGGGACCCTGTCTAATTGCTCCTGTAACTGTAAGTAAAATTCATCTGAGTCACTAGTATCTCCGTCAGTCGGTTCTAAAGGGGCAGATACTACTATAACTGATACCCTGAACTTTTCAGTCATAAAATGAGCAATTAGTATTATATTATTAATACCTGCCCAGCCTAAACAAGACTTAGCAGCTTCCTTATTCATCATGAGTCCTACTCCCTGTCTATGTACCCCATCCTTCCAGCCTGAGTAAACAAATACTATATCATCTAATTTCATGCTTCCTACCCCTGGGATATGAGTTTCTGAAACTCCTAATAACTCCAGTTCGAATCGTCTGAATTCGTCAAGCAAAATGTCGATACGATAGTCATTTTTTAACGTCGTAACATTCCAAGTTCCAATTTTCATGTTCTTTAAATCATTGAAATTATTTTCGCCTCAGGAAAAGCAATGATCCCGGATACCAGTGCAGGACGGGGATCACATATTTTCTCAAGTCTACACCGAAGTTCTTAAGCCGGCTTAGAACCGGACAGCAAGAAGTCCCTGGGACCCCCAGTATGAATGGAGGCTTTGTGCAATCTTGGGCCCATCTTGGTCACAACATGGTTTTCAGCACTTGATAATGCTCTTCTATCAACAAGAGTCGAAATCCTGCACAAACAGTCTCAAGCCTATTACCTCCGACTCATTATATATTCATGCCTACAAATATTATGCTACTACGGGGAGGCAACCCATAATAGATAAATTAGCTAGGAAGAGGTTTTTCAGCCCGAAGACGCCCGTCAAAACAGACCAAGCCCAGAAGAATTGTCCATTAATCAGAATCCCGTGCGAATGCTGTGTCGTTTACTAGGCTATAATTTCCTCCAGAGGCGCCACTCCTCAAGTGGGAATAGTGTTGACCGCAAGGTCCCCTGTCTTGCAGGTACACCGAAAGGGTCGATGCAGCCCTTTGCAGAGGCCGTTGTCCATAGATCTAGATCTTCCACCCTGTCGCAGTTGTCCTCCTATAGAGGATCCTCCCGCGATGGTGTTCTGCATCACCATGCAATTTAACCCATTACTGGGAATACCCTCCCTAGACATTAGTCTGGAATACAGCCCCTCTCCTTTGGGAAGGTTGGAAATAATATTGGCTCGGTAATGAAATGGTAAGTTCGATAATAATAAACAACACAAACTTAGTAATAAACAGAACCAGTCACTAAAAAAGAGATCTATAAATACAGATTTTATAACACATAGAGATCTATTATAGAGATCTCTATGTGTTATAGAGATCTATAAGTTATAAAATCTGTGTTTTGATATTAAAATCTGTGTTATTAGATTCAAACACATTTACCGAAAAGAGAGAAAAAAAAAAAAACAAAAAAAAACACACAGACTCTGGAAAACATTTTGCTCTATGGAAAAATTTCAATATCTAGAAAGCTAAATATGTGTGGGCAATTTATGTTTATTTTTCTACTATTTTTTTTCACAAAATTCTTAACAACTGTAAATGTTTTTATCTTCTAGATTTATTTAAGCTTGGATCTGACCACAAGCACTGGGGGAAACAATCATAAAAACACTGGGAGAAAAGAGTGATATATTAATAAAGTCAACAACATTCTTCCTGAGGGGGGGGGGGGGGTGAAATCTGCAAAAAACTATATATATATATATATATATATATATATATATATATATATATATAATATATATATATATATATATATATATATATATATATATATATATATATATATATATATAATATATATATATATATATATATATATATATATACATACATATATATATATATATATATATATATATATATATATATATATATATATATATATATATATATATATGTTGTTCAACTAGCTTTCATACAGAGCAGACGAATCAGAAATAGCTCTTTTTGGATATTATACAAAAAAAAAACTTTTTGCACAAAATATGTTTTTCTGACCACACGCACTGAGAGAAACAATCAAAAAAACACTGGGAGAAAAGAGTGATATATTAATAAAGTCAACAACATTCTTCCTGGGGGGGGGAATATATATATATATATATATATATATATATATATAATATATATATATATATATATATATATATATATATATATATATATATATATATATATACATATATATATATATATATATATATATATATATATATATATATATATATATATATATATATATATATATTATATATATATATATATATATATATATATATATATATATATATATATATATATATATATATATATATATATATATATATTATATATATATATATATATATATGTTGTTCAACTAGCTTTCATTCAGAGCGGACGAATCAAAAATAGCTCTTTTCTGGATATTAATACAAAAAAAACTTTTTGCGCAAATATGTTTTTTTAAAAAAAAGTAAAGAACTCCATTAAACCAAAAATAAAAAAAAATAGAATCAAATAATCTACCAAGAATACAACTACCACAAATCAGTACCAATAAATAAATAAAACCCAAAACAAACAGAAATTAAAATAAGTCAAACTCAAAACGAGCAGAACTTAATCTGAGTAGTGTTCTAAACCCTATGCTTTCTATAGGACAGAATATAATTTGTATTTCGAACGCATTTCGGGACAATAAGATGTGTGTTTAGGGGGGAGGGGGTAGCTACCCTCTGATCACTTTGACTCTTAAAAAAAGCACTAGAGCGTCTGATTACCAATCCAATGAGCCCCCTTCGAAGTTTATATGACCACACTTTCTATAAAAACCCTATAGGTCCCCAGGGCATAACTTACAACCCCTGCCTGACGGCTGGGGGAATTTGTTATCCTCAAAGACATTATTTCCAGACCTTTCTGATAGGCTGAACAAAATGGCTATCTCAAAATTTTGATTGGAAGTGTTTGGGGAAATAATGGACGTGGGGGTGGGGGGGGGGGGGAGGAGAATTGCCCTCCGATCGCCTTTGACTATTAATAAGGGCACTAGCCCTCTCAATTTCCAATTGAATGAGTCCTTTTTGAAGTTTCTACGACAACGCTGGCAAAGACCTAATTTCCATAACTTTCAACTATGTTGAAAAATGTCTATCTCAAAATTTTAATTGGATATGTTTGGGGAAATGGTGGGCGTGAGAGGGGCGTTAGTAGCCCTCCAATCACTTTCGACAATTAAAAAAGTTCGAACACTGGAATGTTTTATTATAGTCATGCTGACTATAACGTATTTTATTTAAATCATATTAAAATATAAACATGCCCCTTACAGTTACTTCATATGGGAAAGCTTGGGCTCTGGAAAACCTAGCGGAAGATACTCAATACTTTTTCAATATATATATATATATATACATATATATATATATATATATATATATATATATATATATATTATATATATATATATATATATATATATATATATATATATATATATAAATCAAGGAGACGATTAGTCGCTACAGTAGACAACTGGTAAATTGGCTACAAGTTTCTGACTTGCTTGTACAATTTACAAGTAATATTTGACTAATCTTAACGAGAAAAAGAAACTGCCGAAACCAAAAGTACCAAAATCTTTACCTCTTAGATGGTATGGAAAAGAGGTTTTCTTAAACCTCTTGAGATAGCCATAAATATATGGCTATCTAAAAATTTTGATTGGATGTCTTTGGGGAAATGGTTGGGAGGGGTGTTAGTTTTCTCCAATCACTTTTGACTATTAAAAAGGGCATTAGCCCTTTCAATTTCCAATTGAATGAGCCCTTTTCGAAGTTTTTATGACAACGCTCTCTATAAAAAACCTTATATGCCCCCAGGGCATAACTTACAACCCTTGGCCAGAGAAGTGTGGGGGGTTCATCATCCTCGAAGACATAATATCCAGAACTTTCAACAGCGTTGAAAAAAATTGCTATATCAAAATTTTGATTGGATGTGTTTGGGGAAATGGTGGGCGTGAGCGGGGGGTTAGTTGCCCTCAAATCAGTTTCGACTAGCCTTTTAAAAATGGGACTAGCCCTTTCAATTTCCAAATGAATGGCTCTTTTTGAAGTTTCTACGACCTAATTTTCTATAAGAAACCTTGTATGCCACCAGGACATAACTTACAACCTTTGCCTTGAAGGCTGTGGGGGGGGGGGGGTGTCAGCCTCAAAGACCTAATGTCCAGAACTTTCAACTACGTTGAACAAAATGGCTATCTCAAAATTTTGATTGGATGTGTTTGGGGAAATGGTGGGCGTGAGAAGGGGGTCAGTCGCCCTACAATCACTTTCGACTATTAAAAAGGGCTCTAGCCCTTTCAATTTCCAATCAAATGAGCCCTTTTTGAAGTTTCTTGAAAACACTTTCTATAAAAACCTTATAAGCCGCCAGGGCATAACTTACAGCCTTGCCTTGAGGGGTTTGTCATCCTCAAATACATAATTTCCAGAACTTTTAACTACGTTGAAGAAAATACCTATCTCAAAATTTTAATTGGATGTGTTTGGGGAAATGATGGGCGTGAGAAGGGGGTTAGTCGCCCTCCAATCACTTTCGACTATTAAAAAGGGATCTAGCCCTTTCAATTTCTAATCAAATGAGCCCTTTTTGAAGTTTCTATGAAAACACATTCTATAAAAACTTATATGCCTCCAGGGCATAAATTACAACCCTTGCCTTGAGGGGGGTTTGTCATCCTCAAATACATAATTTCCAGAACTTTTAACTACGTTGAAGAAAATACCTATCTCAAAATTTTAATTGGATGTGTTTGGGGAAATGATGGGCGTGAGAAGGGGGTTAGTCGCCCTCCAATCACTTTCGACTATTAAAAAGGGATCTAGCCCTTTCAATTTCTAATCAAATGAGCCCTTTTTAAAGTTTCTACGAAACCACTTTATAAAAACCTTATATGCCCCCAGGGCATAACTTACAGCCCTTGCTCTGAGGGGTTTGTCATCCTCGAAGACATAATTTCCAGAATTTTCAACTACGTTGAACAAAATACCTATCTCAAAATTTTGATTGGATGTTTTTAGGGAAATGGTGGGCGTGAGAGGAGGGTTAGTTGCCCTCCAATTACTTTCAACTATTAAAAAGGGCACTAGCCCTTTGAATTTCCAATCGAGTGAGCCCTTTTTGAAGTTTTTACGACAACGCTTTCTATAGAAACATTATATGCCCCCAGGGCATAACTTACAACCCTGAGGGCTGTGGGGGGAATGTCATCCTCAAAGACATAATTTCCGGACCTTTCAACTACGTTGAGCAAAATGTCTATCTCAAAATTTTGATTGGATGTGTTTGGGAAAATGGTGGGCGTGAGAAGGGGGTTAGTCGCCCTCCAATCACTTTCGACCATTAAAAAGGCCACTAGCCCTTTGAATTTCCAATCGAATGAGCCCCTTTTTGAAGTTTCTACAACAACGCTTTCTATAAAAACCTTATATGCCCTTAGGGCATAACTTACAACCCTTGCCCAGAGGGCTGGAGGGGGAATGTCCTCCTCAAAAACATAATTTCCAGATCTTTCAACTACGTTGAACAAAATGTCAATCTAAAAATTTTGATTGGATGTGTTTGGGAAAATGGTGAGCGTGAGAGGGGGGGGGGGGGTTAGTTTCCCTCCAATCACTTTTGACTCTTAAAAAGGCCACTAGCTTTTTGAATTACCAATCGAATGAGCCTTTTTTGAAGTTTCTACGATAACGCTTTCTATAAAAACCTTATATGCCCCCAGGGCATAACTTACAGTCCTTGTCCTGAGGGCTGTGGGGGGTATAACCAGGACTGGTTGAACTTCCTTGAAGTAATGATATTAGGGCTGTTTTAAAACATTTTTTTAAAAACCTTTCAGTTTTAATGATTGAATTTTAATGCAAGTTTATTTTATATTGTTTTTTATTCTCTTCGTTCGTTTTGCTGAGGACGGCCCTTGGATATAGGGTCGAAATATTCATTTAAAGTTGCGTTCCACTGTCTTGTATAAAAATTTCCCTGTTGTTCTACTTATTGTTTAAAACCTTCCTATTGCTTCTAGTTTTAAACGAGAAGCTTCTCGGATTCCAGTGTAACAAGCTCATATTGTTCACCGGCATAAGTGGTATACTTGTCGCGATTGGAAAAAATGGACACATCTCAGTACATTGAAACTTCAGATAGTATCCTAAACAAGATCAGGGTTCCATTTCATCTTCTGCAAAAGTCTTCTATTAAAGACATTAATGAAGGTAGATTAACTCTTGTTATGCATTCTGCAGAAAATCTGCCATACTCTTTTGTGCACTGAAAAAAGGGCAGTTCCTCTTAGAAATCCCCGTCAAGGAATAGTCAATGAATTGAGAAAAGCATCAAAAACAGGTTTTGCTAAGGAGCTTGCCCTTCATCGATCTAAAATGCAGACACTTTATTCCGAGAAGGTCAGGAATTCACCTGATCTACTGTGGAAGCTATTACCTCGTGCTATCTCCTCCAATTTGCCAGACCCGAATGACATTCCTTTGTCCGAATGGGTATCCCATTTTTCAAATGAATCTTCTGAGCCTGATCCTGTTTTAGAGTCACAATTTTGTGATGAGCTTTAAAACTTCGTTGACAATCTCCTAACCTTGATTTTGTTGTTACTTGTGACGCTGTCATAAAAGCCGTATTTCGACTCAAAAAGAAAGCATCTTGTGGGATAGACAAGGTGAGCACTCTACACACCATTAATGGAAGTTATGTACTGATGCGTCACCTCATCCTTCTCATGCAAATTATTTGTTACAGATATTGTTCCTTCCTCGTTCTGCATCGGTGATCTGACTCCGATTCCCAAAAAGGATAATCTGAGTCGTAATGTTTCTCCTTCCGTCCCATAACCGTCTCTATTACGCTCTGAAAACTTTTGGAGCTCCTTTTTATTGATGAGCTAAGACTGGCATGTTACGTTCCCCCATATCAGTTCGGTTTTCAGGCTAATCTTGGCTGTTCTTATGTTCTTACAGCAGTTTCTACTGCCCTCGCCGAAGCTGAATCTTCGAGAGAAAGTCTGGTCCTCATCGGACATGACGTTAAACGTGCGTTCGATTCCTTAATTCATTCGTCCATGCTTCTTCATATGGCAAAGTGAGGCGTCAACCCATCAGTGGCACATGTTCTCAGGGATCAGGGAATCTTAGAGTGCGTTTAAAACTCCCATCCCGTTTACCCTTGCAGTCGGCTCTTCATCAATCCCAATACAATTGCATTATTTCTCATGTACGGCCAAACTCTTCTAATCCCTCGGATATACCTGTGATTCCTCAGCACCCCATCCCTGTTAAGAAAGGGACTAGACAGGGAGCTATCACTTCCCGATCCCTGTTCAATAATAGTATCCTGGACGTTCAGGCGAAATGTCTACCTTCTTGCATTTTTGGGGGAATCAATGTGTCTCTTATTTGTTACGCTGATGACATCTTGAATCTCAGCCATACGACCCAGCGAATTGAGCAGAATTTCAAAATCCTCAAAGACGAATAATCAAATATCGGACTGTCTTTTAATCCTGAGAAAACCGAAGTTGTCCTTTTCAATTGGCGAAATCCCTCTACTTCTCTCCTAAATATGGACAGTTCTCTTATCAAACTTGCAGACCATATTGCATACTTGGGCCTTCCAATTGGCGCATCAGCAACACACGTCGTTGGCTGATATCTCACGTTGAGCATAAAATTCGTATTTCTTACGGTGGAATCGTAAAAAGCAAACTACACTTATTCGTTACCTTTAACCATTATCTACACTTTTACCGCCAGTAAAATTTAGCTTTCATCTACAATGCCACAGCCCTTCCACATCTTGCTTACATTGCTCCTTTCTGGAAGTTTTTTACAGTTACAGATAATATATATATATACAGTTACAGATATATACAGTTTTTTACAGTTACAGATATATATATATATATATATAGATATATATATATATAAATATATATATATATATATATATATATATATATATATATATATATATATATATATATATATATATATATTATATATATATATATATATATATATATATATATATATATATATATATATATATATATATATATATATATATGTATATATATATACATAGAGTAACAGCCAGAGTAACACCAGATATATATATATATATATATATATATATATATATATATATATATATATATATATATTTAACCAAAAGAAAAGGACACAAAGACACATCGAAAATTCAAATACATGACAAAAAAAAAACTCTTCATTACATACATTACATTAATACTAACAAACTAGTGCAAACAAATTGATGGCCAAGGATGATGAAAATTTCTTTGAAAACGGGATAGAGATATTAATACTAATATTTGGGTCTGCAAGCTTACAACAAATGGATAATTTTACGGTTTCTTGTCCAAGGAGGCAAATGTAAGAGATATTTAGCAAATCTGAAGAAGGTTGATCGTAGGTGCTTTTTATCTGTAACTGTAAAAAACTTCCAGAAAGGAGCAATGTAAGCAAGATGTGGAAGAGCTGTGGCATTGTAGATGAAAGCTAAATTTTGTATATATATGTATATATATATAATACACCAGAGTAACTGCCTGTCCTGACACCAGAGTTACTCTGGTGTCCTCACTGAAGTAACTCTATAATAGCATCTTTTCCCTACATGGATCAGTTTGCGCCAATGGTACATTTTTGTTTGTTTTTTTGGTGGTGGTTTTATTGGTTTTTAGTTTTATCTTGTTTTTTTTTTATCCTGTTCTTCTTGTGTTTCTTTCGTGCTGAAGACGCCTTGTTTGGATACAGGCGAAATATCCGCGTTGTTTTGCATTTGTTGTTTTCTTTTCTCTCCACTGGCCACAGTCTCGTTTATTTGTTTTTTTTTTAGATTTTTCTCTTTGTTGGTTTTTATATATATATATATATGCCTGGTTTTTCTCTAAAAAGAATGATAACGGAATCTTACCATTCAAAACAGGCATTTATGAATAAAAACACCCCCAGGGTGAGGAGGGAAATTGTCACCTCCCATTGACGCCACTGTTTGACATGTTATAAAATTGCTTACTCACGGTTAACAACCATAACACAAATGTAGATAAAATGTATCAAAATTACCAATCGTAATCGTCATAACAAATTAGAATGATCTCATATCTTCTAAAAGATAAGCATAGTATCATACCATTATGGAAATAATAAAATATTTGATTGCCATTCTTACCATTTCCCATTTCAGTGTGATTTGAATTTATTAATAAGCTGTTTGTTGTTGTTTTTTTTTCTGTTACTAGCACAATTGAAAAATTTTGAATGCTTGACTATTTTATGTGAGGATAACAAGTTAAGAGAGCAGGAATGAGCCAAACTGGCAACATATTATAGTTGAAAAGCATAACTTCAGCTGATAGTTAGTTAGTCTATAAGAGAGAATGAGTGAGAGAAAGAGAGAAGAGGATCTAAGAAAATAATACATGTTAAGTATAGGATAACAAGTTAAGAGAGCATGAATGAGCCAAACTGGCAACATATTATAGTTGAAAAGCATAACTTCAGCTGATAGTTAGTTAGTCTATAAGAGAGAATGAGTGAGAGAAAGAGAGAAGATGATCTAAGAAAATACTACAAAAAAAGCAGTTACTTACATTTGATACAGTAAGCCAGATATGTTCTTGTTTTATCCACGGCCACTTGTTTACCAAGAAGGAAAGTTTTATCCCACAGGCAAGAAACAACTTGTGAAACTTTCACAGAAGAGCTGCCTTTTCTTCCTGCAGAGACTGCTTTTGTTACGTTGATTACAGCATGATCCTTTTGTAGTTCAACACAGTGAAAATCATCTCGTCCTTCAAAGTGTCTGCAATAATTGGGAAGAAAATGGTTACTAAATGCAACCATTTTTGTTACCATCCTTTGAATGGAAAAGAAGGTGTGATCACCCCAAGATAAGTTCAAATGCAACCACCAAAGAGAGCTAAAAATTATCTAAAAGAAATATTTTCAACATCCCTTCCCTCTACTCACACACGCAATCCCTTACAATATTAAATGTGAATGCACATGTCAGTCACAGAACAATATCTCATACATATCAGCTGTTCACATTTTGTATTAAAATAATTCTTATTACAGAATAAGCTCGAGTTCTCTTCTCTTCCTATCTTTTTTGTTGGAAAAATGCGCACTTTTTATTTTGCTATTCCCCATCTAACTTTTTCTACACCCTGTCCCCAAACCGAAAAAAATTTTGACCCCCGTCACCCTTAAGATCACTACTCTGCTCACCTATAGGAGAGGAAAACAATAACAGTTAGCAAAAGTACACAGATAAAAAAGAGCAATTATATTAGACTCGAAATTGGCATTTTGTGTGGCTGAGAAAATACTTCTGTTCACAGTGTCATGCAATTTTTTTTTTGTGCATAGATAATTAGCAAAAGATTCACTTATTTCTTCAAAATTTTGTATACCACACTACCAATTGTGACACAAAAAGCCAATGGGACAGCTACACAGCCTAGTCAAACAAAGGGTAAAAATCAGGATAATTTTAATCATGAAGTGAACTAAGCTATAACTAAATTTTTTGCAATCTGCAATTAAAAAATTAAAGATCCTTGTCAACAAATCCAAATTTTACTTTATTTGGAACCTGAAGCCTCAAATAGAAAAATCTCTAGTCAGAGCTTGGCAAAATTATAATTTTTTTTACATATCTTCTTCTTCAATTCCCCCCCCCCCCTGAAAATAATTTGCATGCCGTAAAAGCAAACCCCTTACTTAGTCCAAGGTAGTCTGTTGACTCTAATCTTTTGGCAGGTCCATACATGTAAAAATTTAAATCACAAAAATGCAAAGTGGGTAGGGGGGATGCTTATTCCACAAAAACCTGAGTTATACACACAACATTTTATATGAAAAGGGGTCAGATAGTCCTGAAAATGTGCTTCTGCTAGTATCCTTTTTTCACAATTTCTTAAAAAAAATAGCCAAATTGACATCTGAATTTTCAATTCTTTTCTGACTGTTTTTTTTTTTTTTTTTTTTTTTTTTTATAAAAAGGAAAAGACAGTTTCACATGAGGCTAAACACTTGTAAAAACATGTTTGAAGGATTCCTAGAATTCCCAGGGAAATCCAAAAGAAAACACAGAAAATGAATTGAAATATGAATACCAATTGAATCTGAAAAAGAGGCCACTTCTTTGAGGTTTTGAATATTTTGGAAAATTACCTCTTGTCCCCCTAATGTTTAAACTCTTTGCATCCAGAGCAGATACAAATTCTGTCAACACACTTCACTATTTGCTTTCCTTTTTCATCATCATGTACCTGTATGTTTATCATACATCCCTTGCCTCATTGTCTCTTGGGAAAAGACTATGGACACACAGTGTTTTTTCCAAAAATGAAGCACTCAAAGGAGAATATATGTGCACCAGAAGTGCATAAATTCCTGACTGCCAAAGAACAATGGATAAAAAAGAAGCGTTTTTTTTTCAAGAGGGTGCCGCAAAGGGAGGAGGATCCAAGAGAAGTGATTTGCCCAGTGCCAGTCAGGGCTCTTGGCTGCCCTGTAAATACTTACAAATATACTTATTTGTATAAATAAATATATTTACTTCAAGACATGTACATGCCAATGCATTGAAAAGAATAGTCAAGGGATAACAAAGCCATTAAAAAGGCTGAGTTACTCCTTTATATCAGTCTTAATGAGTGTTGAGCTCCTTTATATCAGTCTGAATGAGTGTTAATGAGTGGGAGAAATTAACTTAATCAAATCGACCTATTTAAATAGCAAACACTTACATTTCCTGGACGTCATTCATCTGACCAGTGTCTCCATTCATCTTCAAATCTAAAAAACAAACATATTTACATATTTTAGATCTTCTTAATATAGCCAAAACAACAATTTTCACTCTTTTTACATCTTTTAGGGAATTTGAATACATTGTATCAGATTAATGATGCTTCTTGATTACTGAGGTCCTTACATTGGCCCTGCAGTATGTTGCTACAAATTTGAATACATAATTCATGTATTTCAATAATAAAGCTTTTCTGCAAATATACCTGAATACAGGGTTGAAGATATGGAAGGGGGCATGGAGGAATTTCTCTTAAAATTTAAAAGGGGTTTCCTAAAAAACCCTTTTTCTGTTGTGCCTATCCCCTTGCATAGGCCAGACCTACCTGCACTTATGTCCAAGAATAACTGTATCTTTTCTATTCTTTCAGCTAAATTGAAAAATTGTTCTGGTTTAAGAGGTAAGAGTAGCTTCAGTGGCTAAAACCAGCCCTACCAAAAGGAGGCAATGAAAAACAACCCCCTTCTATGCAAAAGGGGCATCCCCACACTTGAGATTGGTCCAAAGTATCCCTCTCCCCTCAACACACACAAAATGACTGGAAAATACGTCTTATTTTGAGCCCCCTCCTCCAAAACATTGAATCTGAGTGCATCTATTATCTAAATATCTGCATTTTTCTTCTATTGGAGAAATTCTTTTTCTCTCTTGGTGTTGAACTATTGCAGGTAGCTTCTATCATATTTTTTATAGTAGTGGACAAATCCAGATCTAGGCATATGTTTTAAGTTCAATAGAGTAAGCCCAGTATTTGAACAGGTCTGCTCAGCCGGGCTTTTAGCTGATGGTAGTAGTTTGATTGAAACACTTTTAACAGTTTATTCTGATTGAAGCAGAACTTCATAGCTTTAAGATTTTATTTACTGTGACATCAACCTTCCAAGAAATTGGGTGGAGAACAGTCTGTGTTACAATATTATCAGCAATTCCATGCTTTATGTATATACAGTTCTTGTTGTAGGGAAAATATGCTTGGCTTTTGCCCTCTGATTCACCAAACCAATATGGATAAAATTATAAATTGTTTTGATTAATTATCATTACAATTAATTTTGTACTAAATATTATTCTCTATCAATTATAAAATCTAGATTTTGTTCTGTCTGGTAAAATATCCTACACAAACAATGGACAAACTACAACCAACAGTAAATATTTGTTCAAGACAAGGAAACTCCCAATGTCTCTAAGACTTTTAATTTTCAATCAAATTAGCTCCTTTAAAATATCATTGATATTACTAGCTATGATAGAGCATCGCTGTCTATGCCCTTATGTGCTCTTTTAATATCTGCATGCATATAGATTTTTCATTTAATTGAAAATCCTCCTCAACATTCTCTAAAAGTTTCAACTTAATGCCATTTGTGTTGTTAGTTACAGTAACCAAAGAAGCAGCATTAAATGAATATACAGTGTTTTCTGTGCATATTCATCTAATGAATAGCATTAAATGAATATACACAGTGTTTTCTGTGTAAATTTAAAGAAGCCTACGAATTTATCATGAGAAAAAAAATTTTCAAATATTAGAATACATTGTCAACCCAACCCAGAAAGAAGAGGGGCAAATGATCTGATTTTCAGGATGCACGCCTCGATTGTCTTCAGTTAATTGATTCTGGCTAGCTCAAAAACTACAGCCTTATGAAGGTATGAAATCCTCCCATGAAATCCCGTTCAAGAAATTCTTCCAATCCTCTTCAAATTTTCTCTAGTGAAGTTCCATATTATAACTCAGTGAAGCTACTTGGCCTATAGATAGATTCTAAAATGTTATGGAATGTACATATTAAATCTTCAAAATCCATGATCATTTGGAGGCTTTGTGTTTTAAAGAGACTTGCTGGAAGTAAATGGGGATGCCACCCTAAAGTTATTCTGGATTTTTTATAAATTACATATTAGATCTAATATAGAATATGGCATCCAATTCTTCTCAATTTGTTCATAATCTGCATTTAAAACCCTGGAATCATTACAAAATTTAGCTATTCAAATTCCTCTGGGTTTGCACAGACATACTCCTCTGTCTAAATTAATATAACTGTCTGGTTTGGTTTCCCAAAGTGAAAGAGCATTCAGTCAAAGGAAGAACTTCTCATGAATTCAAGCATATGGAAGTAAGCATGTTGTGTATAATCATACCTTTGCTTTGAAGGCAGCTTGCACCAATGGTCATTCATCTTGGAATCAGTTTCAATTGGAGGTCCCTAATTGGAGTCAGTATTCCCCCTATGCGTACCCCTTTACTGACACTCCACCATGGGAAATGAGTCCACCTATTTGTCAAGCAGAACTTATTAAAAACCAAATTCCCAATCATGAGATTCAGACTATTCTGGCTGAACAGATTTCGAAGTTGTACCCTAATCACAGGAAAATCTATTGAGATGGATCAGTTCAGGGTGTGAGAGCTGGAGCAGGAGTATGTATCCCATCACTGAAACTTACCCTTTTTTCACCCCCACCTTTGGGATCTTCTATTTTGTCAGCTGAATTAAGTGCCATTTGCTTGGCCCTAGATGTTCTCCTAAATTATAGCATTGTAGAGGATAATATTCTTTGCCTTTCTGACTCACATCAGCAATACTGTGGCTAAAAAAATTAAACGAATTGCCAATGATAAGGACCTATTCAACATTAGAAGACAGCTTCTGAACCTCCAGGCTAAAGGCAACCAGATTTATTTCCATCATGTTCCAAGCCATAAAGGGGTCAAATATAATGATACTGCTGATTTACTGGCAGCCAAGACTTCTTTGTCAAACCCAAGCCCTCTCTCTGACCTTAATTCATATGATATTATTAGGCAAAGATCATATATTAATCAAAGCAAATTGACTCTATCTCCTTTTCATTCTAGATTACACACAGTGCTATATTATCATCTGAAATCAGGTGCCCTTCTTCTCAATAGTATGTTATTTAATTGGAAGCTAAATCACACCCCTCTATGCTGGGTCTGCTTTGCAACTGATGAAACAATCCAGCATGCCCTATTTGATTGTCAGCCATTGAGTTTGGAGACTATCATAGGTAATGCAATCGCTCTGCCTAAGTAAAGAATAATGTTGGCACAATGTATTATTATCATTATTTTTTTTTTCCATACCAGGGCACTTCATATCAAAGGAGTTGTTATAGAAACTTTGAAAAGGGCTCATTCGTTTGGAAATTGGAATGGCTAGTGCCCTTTTTAATAGTCTAAAGTGATTGGAAGGCAACTAACACCCCTTCCACACCCACCATTTCCCCAAACACATCTAACCAAAATTTTGAGATAGCCATTTTGTTCAGCATAGTTGATTTCCAGATAGAAAATATGTTTTTGATGAGGTCACTCTCCCAAAACCCTCACGGCAAGGGTTTTAAGTTATGCCCTGGGGCATATAAGAAAAATGTTGGCACAATATATCATTTATTAATTTTTTTCCCTTTAGACCAAGGCACTTTGTATCAAAGAAGTTGTCAAAGAAACTTCGAAAATGGCTCAATGAATTGGAAATTGGAGTGGCTTGTGTTCTTTTTAATAGTTGAAAGCAATTGGAAGGCAACTATCACCCTTTCCATGTCCACCATTCCCCAAAACACATCCAATCAAAATTTTGAGATAGCTAATTTGTTCAGCATAGTTGATTTCCAGATAGATTATAAATTTTTGAGAAGGACACTCCCCCACAGCCCTCAGAGCAAGGGTTGTAAATTATGCCCTGGGGGCATATAAGGTTTCTTATAGAAAGTGTTGTGGTAGAAACTTCAAAAAAGGCTCATTTGATTGGAAATTCAAAGGGCTAGTGCCCTTTTTAATAGTCAAAAGGGATTGGAGGGCAATTAACCCCCCTCTCATGCCCACCTTTCCCCAAACACATCCAATCAAAACTTTAAGATAGCCATTTTGTTCAACATAGTTGAAAGTTTTGGAAATTAAGTCTTTGAGGGTAACAACCCCCCCCCCCCCACAGCCCTCAGGGCAAGGGTTGTAAGTTATGCCCTGGGGGCATATAAGGTTTTAACTTTAAAAACAGCTCATTCAATTGGAAATTGAAATGGCTAGTGTCCTTTTTAATAGTCAAAAGTGATTGTCATCTGGAAATCTTTTGGGGGGACAAGGAGTAGAAATTCTATCAGGAAAGAATTAGGTTTTTGGGGATATTGCATAATCTAATTCTCCTGCACTATCCACAACTAACCCCCCTCTCACGCCCACCTTTTCCCCAAACACATCCAATCAAAATTTTGAGATAGCCATTTTGTTCAACATAGTTGAAAATTCAGAATATTAGGTCTCTGAGGATAACAACACAGCCCTCAGGGCAAGGGTTGTAAGGTTATGCCCTGGGGGCATATAAGTTTTTTTTTAATAGAAAGCATTGTTGTAGAAACTTCAGAAAAGGGCTCATTTGATTGGAAACCTTTTTAATAGTTGAAAGTGATTGGAAGGCAACTAACACCCCTTCCATGCTCACCATTTCCCCAAACACATCCAATCAAAATTTTGATATAGCCATTTTGTTCAACATAGTTGAAAGTTCTGGAAATTTCATGTTTGAGCAGGACACTCCCCCTGCAGTCTTCAGGGCAAGGGTTAAAAGTCATGCCCTGGGGGCATATATGGTTTTTATGGAAGGAATGCTCATAAACTTCAGAGAGGACTCATTTGATTGGAAATTGAAAGTTTTAGTTAACTTTTTAAGCATCAAAAGATATCAGTGGGTAACCAGCTTCCCCCCCCCCCCAACCCTTCTTTCCTATTGCATCTGGTAAAAATTTTGAGATAGCTATTTTGTTAAAAATAGTTCAAAGATCATATAACAAAAAATCTGGTGTCAACACAAACCCCCAGGGCCAGGGCAGGCGTTGTAAGTTATGCCCTGGGGGCAAGTATGGGTCTTATGGGAGGGATGCTCATATTAACTTCAAAGAGGGCTCATTTGATTGAATTTGATTGAAAGAGGGCTCCTTCTCTCACTGTAAAAGTCTAAAACCTACTGCATCATTGATGCTTTACTGAAAACTATATGTGTCTTAAACAGTGTTGGAAAGTATAAACAACATCAAATTGAATATTTGATATATAATTATATTAGTTGTTGAAAGATCCATCAGTTCAATAATTTTATTTTCAATGCTGAAAGAACTGGAAAAAAAATATTTGTAATATAATTTGTTTTCAGTGAAGTTCCAGTGATGCAGTAGGCTTTTGGTTTTTATTCACAGTTAAGGAAGGGGGCAGGATTCAAATTCTTGTTTGTAGTGAAACTATATTTGTCTTGAACAACTTTAGAAATAACTAATAGATTAAACTGAATATTTGAAGTATAATGATATTAATTGCTGAAGGCTCATCAGTTGAAAATTTTATTATAATTTTAATGTTTATTTTCAGTATTAAATATTATATTAGGTTTTAGACTTTTACAGTGAGAGAAGGAGGCAATTCCCAAACTCTTGTTTGTTGTGATTTTTGTTTGTTTCAAGCTTGATTTGCATATTCAATTTAAGTTTCACTCGTTTTAAGATTTATTTATTCATTTACATTAATATGTTTGTTTGCATTGATTGTTTATTTAGTTTCTGTTTGTTTAAGTTTCTTTTATACTACAATAGCAAAATATTTTTTTTCATTTTAAGCTTGATTTTCATATTCAATCTAAGCATTACTTGCTTTAAGATCTATTTATTCATTTCTATTATTACTTGTTCTATGTTTTTTCCCATGATTTTTTATTTAATTTCTGTTTGTTTAGGTTTCATTTATTCTTTATTGGTTATGTCTGGTCGTTTGAGTTTGAATTTTAACAGGTATTTGTATCTGCTGAGCTTAAGTTTAAAATGGCCTTTACTTTTCTTTGAAAAACTTATTTTTCAGGATTTTTTTTTAATTAATTTTCAAACAAATGATCCTCTTCTAAAGGTAAACGACCATCCCTTTCATGAAAACCTTAAATTCCCCCTGGGCATAACTTACAACCCTTTCCCCTAATCTCCACAGTTTGTTTTAACCCTAAAAGCCTTATTATATGACGTTTAGACTATTTTGAATAGAATGGCTATCCCAAAATTTCTATTACATACATTTCAGGACAATACAATGTGTGTGTGTGTGTGTGTGCAGGGAGGGGGGTAGCTGCTCTCTGATTACTTTGACTCTTAAAAAGAGCACTAGAGCATCTGATAATCAATCCAATGAGCCCCCTCCAAAGTTTACATGACCACACTCTTTATAAAAAACCTTATATGCCCCTAGGGCATTGCTTACAACTCTTGCCCTGAGGGCTGGGGGATTTGTTATCCTCAAAGACATAATTTCCAGACCTTACAAATATGTTGAACAAAATGGCTATTTTAAAATTTTGATTGGGAGTGTTTGGGGAAATGATGGGCATGAGAGGTCATTTACCCTCTGATCACTTTTGACTAATAAAAAAGGCACTAGTCCTCTCAATTTCCAATTGAGTGAGCCCTTTTTGCAGCTTCTACAACAAAAATTTCTATTAACCTTATATGCATCAAGGGCATGACTTATGACCCTTGTCCTGAGGGCTATGGGAGAAGGGGTTGTTATCCTCAAAGACATAATTTCCAGACCTTTCAATTATGTTGAACAAAATGGCCATATCAAAATGTTGATCAGAAATGTTTGGGGAAATGATGGGCATGGGGGGGGTGTGATTCTCCCTGATTAATTTCTACTATTAAAAAGGGCAATAGCCCTCTCAATTTCCACTCAAATGAGCCCTTTCTGAAGTTTTTACAACAACACTTTCTATGAAAAACCTTATATGCCCACAGGGCATAACTTACAACCTTAGCCCTGAGGGCTGTGGGGGGTTGTCATATTCAAGGACATAATTTGCAGACCCTTCAACTACCTTCAACAAAATGGCTATATCAAAATATTGATTGGAAGTGTTTGGGGAAATGATGGGCATTGGGGGGGGGGGGCATTTGCCTTCCAATCACTTTTGACTATTAATAAGGGCACTAGCCCTTTAAATTCCCAATTGTATGAGCCTGTTTTGAAATATCTAGAACAACACTTTCTATAAAAACCTTATATGCATCCAAGGCATAACTTACAACCTTTTCCCTGGGGGCTGTAGGGGGTTTGTCATCCTCAAAGACATAATATCTGGACCTTTCAACTATGTTGAACAAAATTACTATTTCAAAATTTTGATTGGATGTGTTTTCAGAAATGGTGGGCATGAGAGGGGGATTAGTTGCCCTCCAATCACTTTTGACTATTAAAAAGGGCTCTAGCCCTTTCAATTTCCAATCAAATGAGCCCTTTTAGAAGTTTCTGTAACAACATTTTCTATAAAACCTTATATAACCCCAGGGCATAACTTACAATCCTTGTGCTGAGGGTTATCTTCCTTAAAGACCTAATTTCCAGAGCTTTCAATTACATTGAACAAAATGGTCATCTCAAAATTTTGATTTGATGTGTTTGGGGAAATATTGGCCAATTGCTTTCAACTATTAAAAAGGGCACTAGCCCTTTCATTTTCCAATCAAATGAGCCCTTTTAGAAGTTTATACAACAATGCTTTCTAAAGAAACCTTATATGCCCCCAGGGCAGAACTTACAACCCTTGCACTTAGGGCAGTGGGGGGTTGTCATTCTCAAAGACCTAATTTCTAGAACTTTCAAGCACATTGAACAAAGTTATGCCCCCAAAGCTATCTCAAAATTTTGTGTGTGGGGGGGGTGTCATCCTCAAAGACATATTTTCTGGACCTTTCAACTATGTTGAACAAAATAGCTATCTCAAAACTTGGATTGGATGTGTCTGGGGAAATGATGAATGTGAAAGGTAGGTAAGTTACCCTTTTCAACTATTAAAAAGGGACTAGCCCTTTCAATTTCCAATTGAAATAGCCCTTTTTGATACAACAATGTTTTCTATAAACATCTTCTCTGCCACCAGGACAACAACTTACAACCATTGCCTTGAGGGCTGTGAGGTGGTTGTCATCCTCAAAGACCTAATTTCTAGAACTTTCAAGTACATTGAACAAAGTGGCTATCTCAAAATTTTGATTGCACATGTTTGGGGAGATGGTGGGCATGAGAGGGGGGGTTAGTTGCCCTCCAATCAATTTTTATTATTAAAAAGGGCACTAGCCCTTTTAATTTTCAATTGAAAAGGCCCTTTATGAAGTTTCTACAACAACACTTTCTATAAAAACTTTATATGCCCCCAGGGCATAACTTCTTATATGACATGTTAACTTACTTGGGTGTAGTGTTATAATTGGTAAAATTGGGTATTTTATGTAATTTACTGTAATTTTATGGACTCCCATAAGATTGGCATTTTACCTATTTTACTGGTATTTTACTGACATATTTTATGATGCCTTGCAATTTTCAGAGCACAAAGAGGCTTGCAGAAAAAGGGTTGAATATGATTTTGTTTTGTGTATAGCTGTGTTCCACAGTTTAAAAGGTTGTCTGTCTGATTGAGGTCTCTTGTTATCAGAACAATAAAGCGTATTATATTACAGGTAATTATAATTTTAAAATGGTGAAATATTAGTTGAAATAAAACTACATTAGTTATGTGAACTATTAAAGACAGAAGGGGCTACAAGCAGTATTGACATATAACAAACAAGAAAAAATTATATTAAATAGATGAGGAAAATGAGGGTAATGTCAGCCAGCAGACAAAAATGAAGCAAAAATGATAAAGAGGCAGATATTTTGTCAGGGATTTCTACCCAGCCATCTTCAATGCTCAAAAAAAAGAAGGAAACTAAACTTGTGATTTAATACTGATAAAATATGTAAATTATGTAAAATAGGTAAAATACCAATCTTATGTCAACCACTGATCTAGGCTATGTTAGCAGGCTAGTGGTCTGAGTCTGACATGAAAAGGAGCACCAATATCTTCCAGCAATGAGGTCAACTTGACAATAGCTTGACTAATATATTATTTCCAAGTTTCACAGTAAAATACACGATTTGTGAGACACTCCTTGAAAACATGGTGGTTTTGACAGGTATTAACTTTCATAAAGTAATTTGAGGATAGTTTCAAAAACAATTCTTCTAAAGAAGGAATATCAACTTGTCTAGGCTAAACAATACTTCAGAGGGTGTAATTTGTAGTGCACTCATGATTAGCCATGGGCCATAATGTATTATTGATTCAATTTTTGAAAATAATTGTTGTCATGCAGAATAATAGACTGGGAGACCATTTGGTAAAATTATGTTTTACTGTTTGTTATCATGGAAATGGGTTAGGAAAATAAAACTTTCAGTAATGAATCTAGGGCCATTAAACATACTCTGGGAATGTATTGCCAAACTTCTATGTAAACCCTCTTCTGATTTCTAAATTGTAGAAATTTGCCTACTTGGCAGTTCTATCTATTAAAATTTTGACAAAACAACATTTTACCTTAAATTTCTAATATTACTGTCTTTTTCTTTGATTTTAGTTTTGAAAATGCAATTCCTGTTAGCCTATTCAAATAGACTAAAATTTAAAGTCATATTAATTGTTATTTTTTCTAAATTTAAGAAATGTACTTGGAGATCTTTGAAAACTCATAAATTGAGATTGAGCAAAGTTGTGAAGCTGAAAAAAATTATTTTTTGTACTTCATTTAAGCAGAAGATCTATTGCACAAGGTTTCACTTTTATAACACAAAGATTTTCCAAAGTCACTACCCTCTAGAGGGAAAAAGAGTGGAGGTAGGTACTTCCATGAATTTTTACCAAATCATATTATTGAGTTACAAATAAAGTGAATATACCACTTGATGCCTTTTTTTATGCTCTTTACAAATATAATAATCATTTTGGTTGGAAATGAATTGTAGCCCCCACCCCTATAAATACCAATTCAGGGTATATATTTGCACAATAGGGGGTGGGGGGAAAGTTTAAATTTATCTCTCACTTACATCAGAAATAAATTTACCCCCACCCCCCTAATGTGCAAATATATACCCTGAATTGCATAAACAGGGGAGGGAGTAAAATTCATTTCCAACAAAAATGATGATTATATTTGTAAAGAGCATAAAAAAAGCATTGAGTGGTATATTCACTTTATTTGTAACTCAATCATATGATTTGGTAAAAATTTACCTGTAGGCTACTTCAAAATACTGGTAAACATTTACCAAATCATATTATTGAGTTACAACTAAAGTGAATATACCATTTGATGCTTTTTTTTATACTCTTTGCAAATATAATAATCATTTTTGTTGGAAATGAATTTTAATCCCCACCCCTATATATACCAATTCAGGGTAGGCTATATATTTGCACATTAGGGGGGTGGGGGTAATTTTATTTCTGATGTAAATGAGAGGTAAGTTTAAACTCCCCCCCATCTCCCTAATGTACAAATATATACCCTGAATTGGTATATATAGGGGTGGGGGCTAAAGCTGATTTCCGATAAAAATGATTAGCCTATTATATTCATAAAGAGCATAAAAAAGGCATTGAGTGGTATATTCACTTTAGTTGTAACTCAATAATATGATTTGGTAAATATTTACCAAAATACCTTCCCAGGGCATGCTTTAGTCTCAGACCTATCCCTGAAAGTTTCATTTTCCTAACCTAACCCCTTTCCAAGATAGCAAAAAGTAGGCTAGCTAAACTAGAATTTTGCTAGCCATACTACATCCTTTCATGTATTATGAATAGGAACATATTCCTAAAGCTATAGGCTAGCATTCCACTTTTGCTTAGGAACAGCACAAAGCCTACCCTAGAATCAGTTTTCAAGTGCATAGGTCAAATGAGAAACATGATGAGCCTTATTTTTAAGTTAGACAACAAGTAACTTCACTTTCCTGTCAAAATGAATATGTCAGTTTTACAAAGCCAGGTTACTAGAGGAAGATTCCTGTTATGATCACTTTTCCTAGATAAACTAAACCTGTAGTTTTGGGACCAGAAAATTCCAGTTTTTTTATTTAAACCAAATTGACAGATAAACACACATCTTTCAATATTGACGGACAAAGAGATATAAATATTTACAGTTTAATTTCAGAATGCACACCTTTCCAAAAAAAAAAAATTATTTCTGTTCTTCTTAACAAAATGAGAGTTACGAACATGCATTTGCGACCAGGACTGCCATGCTTCTAGTCCATGAGTGTGTCTCCTAAGTGCCCAGAATCATGTCATTTTTAGCTAAAATGTGTTTGTTGAAATATCAAAAACCAGATATTATTTTTCACTAGTTGTATTATTGACCAAAAGAGACTTTTTAAAACCCTTTCAAAGTGGCAAGTTAACATTAAACATAAAAAGAATGAAAAAATCCACATAAAACATTCATATAAATGACTAAGTGTGAAAGCACGAAACTAATTTTGGGATAAAAATCCCACATTTTGGGAAAATTCCTTTACGGACGTCATCTTCGGCGAAACCTGAATGCCAAAAAAATTAAAAAAATAAAAAATATTACAATCGTGAAAATTGACATATTTGCCAAAATATACATCTGATTAGGAACTGTTTGTTCTTCACCCCATAAATGTTCGTCCAACTCGTGAAAACGTAATAAAATACATAAAAACTCGTATTTGATGCGTATTAAAGATTTTTAGTACCCCTCCCCCCGAACAAAAATACTGAATTTGGCCTTGCTACAAAAAAAACTTAATTTAGAAAACTTAACTAGAAATTTTCGCTTGATTTTAAATTTCAATGTCGATATGAAAGTCAACAAACTATTTTTTCTGTTGTCAAAAACGGCAATATGTCGACATGATATCAAAATATTACAAACTGACCACCCACTGGGTAGACAAAGAATCAAATGAAAATCTCCAATTTTTTATCGTGTCTATTAAACTGCTAATTGAAGCGCAGTTTAGTCCTTTTAAATTCTATCTTATGAAAAAGGTTCCAACCTCCTTATGTTGAGTTATTTTCTCAAAAAAGCTAATTTCCTTCGTCGAATTAGGATAATAACGCTTTAAAAATTTAGAATCAACTTTCGATAGATCTTTACTTACATTGCACTCTAACTTTTTGAGAAGTTTCATTGAATAGTTTATGAAGTTTCAGTTCTCATAGTATTAGTTTATGAGCCGTAATTAAAAATATGTATTTAAAAAATTGCGAACCATTATCAAAATTTAAACTTTAAACACTTTAGAAACCTTTTAAATCTGAATGACAATTTGTTGGTTTGTCGCGTTTACCAGCTGTTTTTAAAATAAAGTGTTCCTTTGATTTGCATAAATTCAATTTTAGATTCTTTGTTAATGAAATGTCTGATCCATTCGTTCTTTCAATAAAACTGTCCGTTATTCTAGCTGATTTGTCGATCCATCTCTTGGAATTTTCTTCTTATCCTTGCTATTACGCGTGAAAAGTCTGGCTGTGGTACCAATATGTATAATAAATTTATATTCTGATTTTTTGTTCCAATATTGTACTTTTTAACCGATAATGCCTTTGTAGAATTACCCCAAATTTGTATTTGGCTTTCTATTATATCTTTGATCCCACTGTAATACAAGTGTAGTGTATTAACAAGATGCAACACAGTGCTAGCACTGGGACTATTTTTACCCTCAAGGGCTAATCTATGCACCTGAATGTGATCAAAGCAATGTCATTAAAATTAAACTAAAATGACTGTAGGCCACACTTTCAGGATTCGAACTCTTAGCCCTCGTTCCAGCTTTGATGGAATGCCTCAGCCTCAATTCCATCCTCAGGAAAACATTCTCATGGCTGAAAACACCTACATCACTTCCAACTAAGTCTGTTAAATCGCATTTTTCATCTTCAGTGTCGTAGATAGAGCTTTTAAATCCATACATTCCCAATCATTGACAAGCAGAATAGAATGAAATTAGTCAATGCTCATCTACTTCTCCAATTCGTTATGGCTGACTGAGGGTGTTTAATTGGTAAATGATCAAACCTCTTTGGGCCTCAGTTTTATAGATTATGAGTAAGTATTTGATTCAGCTGATAGAAGAGCTTTATTGAAAGAGCCTATCCATGTATGGTTTACCAGATATATACATAAAAGTGATTCATTCTATATATGAGAGTAACATTACTACGGTCAAGGTAGGAAATGAGGTTTGTAGGTGGCTTTGTCTTAAATCAGGGGTTAAACAGTGCTGCGTTCTATAGTAAAAAGACGTTTTCTAGGATTGAACACTAGTTTTGATGGATTTCTACTATTCTCTGCTCATTTGCTGGCAAATTAGCATGGATAAAGCAATGAAAAAAATATGTACGCATAGAACAACGATATGTCTATCCTCTAATATAAGTTTTATTCCTCAAAATCCCACCTCCTAATGAAAAATTAGAATAAAGTCATTCTAAACAAACACAAGTGCTGTCCAAATTCCTTAGCTCGCGCGCAGAGAGAAATGTTAACCCGGGTACGGCGGTTTCTGAAGTACAATTGTAAAACTTTGAAAATAAGCATGCATTCGAGAATTACTCGCATTAGTGATAGAGAGAATAGAATATTGAGAGGAATTTGAAATGTCTGAAGCTGAAGCTGAAGTGGCACCGACATCTGTAGAATCCCAGAGCATGGCTTCACCAGCCAAGAAGGAAAAGAAAGCAAAGGCTCCAAAACCAGCTAAGGCTGCAAAATCTAAAGGGGATAAAAAAGCCAAGGCACCAGCAAACCACCCAAAATACACGGAAATGATCACAAAATCCATTGCTGACCTGAAAGAACACGGGGGATCTAGCCGTCAGGCCATTGTCAAATACATAATGGCCAATTTCCAGGTTGGCAATGATGCAAAAGTTGTGAATAGGCATCTTAAGCAAGCCTAGGTTAGGTTAGGTTACGTATTTAATATAATAATGATATACTTTACCCCCTCCCCCACCCCCCTAATGTGCAAATATATAGCCCAAATTTTTTTCTTAACTATTATATATTCATCTTTTTTTATTATATTTCATTGGCATTAACCAAACTTGACTTCTATCGTGTGTACCATAAAATGCACAAGTACCATAAAAACAAATAGACTTTTAGCTGGTACTCACTATTGAAATTTTAAGTCCTTGAAAGTCCATTATCCCTCTTATCCCATCCCACATAAAGACTTTTATTAGTTTTTTTTTTTTTTAATTAGGCTAGTTTGTAATTTCTAATGCTTGTTTCTAGGCAAAACTCAAAAATATACTGTAAAAAGGACATTTCTCAGGTTTCAAATAATTCTGTTTCAAGTGGTACGAATATTGAACATTATATATATAATGTGATCGAAACAAATAAAAGAAGTTTACTTCCATTTTGCAACCGCTTTCTCCTCCCGCACGCATCTCACAAACCTTAAAACATTATTTTTGTTTTTGTAAATGTAATACTAGAAGGAAAATGAATTTATTTTCATTAAAATACAAATTTAACAGACAAGCCCCAAAATTTGGTCTCGTTTCTTATTGCTTTAGCTTCTGTGTTTTTAGTTTGAGTTTTAGAATTAATTTCAATACGAATTTGTAAACGCACATGCATCTATCTTACATTTTCTGAAAGCACTTGTACTGAATTTCACTAGTAAAAAATAAAAAGTGGACGTCGAGGATGTAAATTCCTAGTAAAATGACGTTTTCTAGGATTGAACACTAGTTTTGACGGATTTCTACTATTCTCTGCTCATTTGCTGGCAAATTAGCATGGATAAAGCAATGAAAAAAATATGTACGCATAGAACAATGATATGTCTATCCTCTAATATAAGTTTTATTCCTAAAAATCCCACCTCCTAAAAAAGCCAAGGCACCAGCAAACCACCCAAAATACACGGAAATGATCAACAAATCCATTGCTGACCTGAAAGAACGCGGGGGATCTAGCCGTCAGGCCATTCTCAAATACATAATGGCCAATTTCCAGGTTGGCAATGATGCAAAAGTTGTGAATATGCATCTTAAGCAAGCTTTGAAGCGTTGCCTTGCAAATGGAATTGTTATAAATCCAAAAGGTACTGGCGTAACTGGTTCTTTCAAGCTTGCAAAGCCTGTCAAGTCCGAAAAATCCATGTCTGTAAAGCCAGCCAAGCCCACAGCTAAGAAAGCCTCAGTCAAGAAAACAACCAAACCTGCTACAGTTAAAAAGTCAATTTCAGCCAAAAACGTTACCAAGCCTATGGCTGCTAGCAATAAACCTGTAAAGGTTTCCAAGAAACCCACTGTTGCCAAAAAAGCCGTATCAGCAAAGAAATCGACACCCAAGAAGGTGTCGTCTATCAAAAAGGCTCCCGCCAAGAAAGTGGCATCTAAAAAGCCAGTAGCCAAGAGAGTATCAAAAAAGTAATTTCCATAATAGCTTATCCAATAATACCAAACAGCCCTTTTCAGGGCTATCAAAGCAAATGCTCGACGCTCAAAACTTTCTGTTTAGAAAGTTACAATAATATTAATTTTATATTCGACTTTCTAATTTTCCCTTTCAACTATAATTCAGCTGCTGTTTATGCCTAAAACACGTTCGACAATCTTTACTTTTGAACTATAGCGTTACTACCGTCTAAAAAACACCATCTTCAGGACTAATTGTGACGGCTGGCTCGTAAGGTTCAAGCTTATTAATAAAGCGGTAACAATAATAAGCTTACAAATACCTGGTCATAGCCGAATGGGTTGAGCAGCACCTTCAAATCGCGGGGGCCATTTTGTAAGAGAGAAAAAGCCCCAAAGTGTTTCTACCTTTGATGACTAGGCTACCCGAGAGCTCCCTCTCGTACATAAAATGTTTCTACCTTTGATGACTAGGCTACCCTATAGCTTCCTAGTTTAGATTAGGAAAATGAGCTCCCTCTCCTACAATAAATGCCTAAGCTTTGTAAGTAGATGAATGGGCAAGCAAACTTTATTTCTTGTTACAAAAGGACAACCCTCGAAAGTTTATTTAGATTCTGTTGGGTAAGAGAAAAATCCCTCCACCCCTCCCCCATCAATTGATGGGGGAGGGGTACACCCCCCCCCCCCCTCCCCTCTCCAAGCGATGGGGCATCCAAGGCTGTATATCCATTTCCTTTCGTAGCAAGTAATTTCAGGAGGAGAGTTGCTAGCCCAACCGTCCCTAGGTGCATTTAGTTCTCCGGTGGCTAGCTGGATATCCAGAGGCACGTGAAGTCAGCCCTATGCGCCATGAATGCATGGGAGCAGACTTCGGACGAGCACCATTACCTCCATACAAAAAATTTTAAACTCAGAAACTGAATTTGTTATCACTTTCTCTGCCAAAATAGAATTGGAAAAGATATTTTTTTCTCTTTACATCCAAATTTAAGGCAAAAAAATATCTTTAACCTACATCAAACTTTAAAACTAGCCTATGGAATAAATAATTTTGAAATCTAGAAAACTAGAATTTTGACATTTTCTGCTCTATATAATTAGCTCCTCCTGAAGAATTCTGGAGCCCTGTATGTCCTAGCTCTCACATAGTTGTCTTCTCTTCTATTTCTTGAAGACCGTGAGCTATCCCTGTAGAAATATCCATCTTTTCTGTGTCTCTTCTTTCGGTCTTCCTTTTCTGCCATATCGAATCTCCTTTTGCGGCCTGCCCTTTTTCTCTCCATTTCATCCAGATTGTCCTCTTTATTTTCCACGATTTCTAAATTTGCTGCATTACTCTCGTATGCATTGCTGAAGTCATGATACCTGCCATTACAAATCGCACAGTCGCAATAAAAAGATATCTCTAATTCAAAGCTTTGATCCATACTAATATTGATTGATGAAACTCTAATTTTCACATGAATGCTTCACCAGCGTTGTCACTCTGACCATTTTGTTTTTACTAGTTTTTGGCGAAAAAATTTACTAGATTAGCTTCCGTTTTACTAGATGTTGCCAAAAACGTGCGCGTGTCGCGGCTTTCGCCGCGACAGGCGCATTGGCGTGAGAAAGTTAGTAAATACTTTTTTCATCAAAATGAAAACAAAACTAAAAAGTAGCTATTGCGTATTTTTTTCTGCTTGTGCGAGATCTTTATATGATTTCTTTTGGTCATTCGGCTTCTTTGCTTTCAAATATGTAGGAAATGTGTTCCTAGTTATTCATTAGGTCCAAACAGTTTCTTCCAGCCTTCTAATTTTCGACAGGCTCGGCCTTACTCCATAGTTTAACCTACTTTTCTGAAAGTTTTTAGTTTCAGTATATACTTACAACTAGGCTTCACAAAAATTTCAGGTGCAGAAAAAAAAACAACGAACACGAAAAATGAAATTCAAAGTAAAAAACAAATAATAATGATGTCCGATTCGACAGACCAAATTCGACTTTTTCAAAGCTTAGCCACCGGTCCTGCACCCTCTTCTGTTTCCCAGGACCGGGTTCGTTCGCGTTCATCTTCCATTTTCTGCATCTACCAATCAGAGTGGGTGGAATCTTCCACTCCGAAACACATCTTGTGTCTCTGAGGCAGAGTTACTTGGAGTGCATGAGAGCTCCAACTGTGTCGATATTTAATTGGTTTCGCCCAGTCGTCTTAATAATATTTAAACTGGAAAACTGCCGCTCTGCACCGGCTGAAGCATGGGGCAAAGCACAGGGGGTCAACATAAACTTGGAGAGCACTCGGAACATGGCTTTCCCGCTACCATATTTCAGTTTGGTAAGCCTCTTCCAGAATGTAGGAGGACACTCTAAATCTGATTTTGAAACTATTTCTGAAATAAATTCACTTCGGATTTACATTTTCTTGTACTCACTATTAAGGTCCTCCAGCATCTTCATCTTCTCCCCTTCCGTTCTGCAGTCTCTAACAGCAACATGTTTAAACCTCTGTAGAAGAGGGAAAAGTGACATAGTTTCGTGGCTCATAGATTTCAGCGGATCCAGAAGTTCTAAGGATGTAAGAACAGGGTCATCCAGTCTTATCCTAGCATGGATGTGCTTAGCAAGTTCAATAAGATAAGCAAGGCAGGCTTTTCGAATAGCTTGCACCGAGTGACGTCGATCTTCCACTGACAGACTTTCAAGTTGCAACTCGGTATACATCCCAAGTTTAACATTTTCAAGCTTCAAAAATTTTTCAGGACTGCTCATGTTCAGGGAAGCAAAATTACCTTTGAGCTTCTCAGGACAAAAGAAATACTGCAGAGTAGACAAGTAAAGCTCGCAGGTACGTCTCAAAAGGCAATGAATCCTTTTTCTGCGTGACTGGAACTCAAGGTTGAACATGTTGATCTTTGCCAGTATATACAAGAGGAAGTACAAGTAGGCCTTATTCACGCCTATATCCATCGCACTTAGCAGCTTTTTGGCTTTATCCCTTGTAGAGCTGTCCGACGATGTTAGGGACAAGTGTGTCAGATACAAATGCAAGGCTGGCCACTGTTCAAGTAATCTGTTAATTCCGGCTTCAAGTGACAACCAGTGCATGCTGCTAATCTGCAGATGTCTGTGGTTGGCAATTTCACAAAACTCCTGGAAAACCTTCAGTTCCAACTGTCTCTTAGGGCTTGCGCTTATGAAGTTGATGAGTTCCTTCACGAAAGTTTTGACTTCAGCAGGTAGGTGCTTTGCTGCAGCCGAAGCACACAATGCAGCAGTATGGCAAGTGCAACCAAGGACAAACAGCTGCGGATTTTCACGCAACAGCTGGGCAGCGAGGCCGTTTTCACGCCCCATATTGACCGACGCATTATCAAGACCAAGCCCAATCATATTTTCTTATGGAACGTCAACTTTCTTAAAGTACTTCATCAGAAGATTCTTTTGCCCACTTGCAGTTGCGTCGTCCACCTTAGTAGTGCCAGGAATTCTTCCCTCACGGTATTCTCACTGTCTATATACTTCACAATAACAACTAGGGACTTTGTATCTGATCTGTCTGTGCTTTCGTCGGCGATTATTGAAAAAAAGTTCTTCTGAAAAACAGATGCTAAATCGTCCTCGCCATGAAATCCTATAACAATTTTAATAATGCCAGTCAATTTAGTTCGCTTCATTTCAACATGCTTGGCTGTAGCTGAATCCCCAAAACACTTTTTCAAAACGGGAACGGGAGTATCAATTTTTGTCAAAGGAATTTCTTCAGCTGCAACCCATGCTGCAAGGCGTAATTCAGTAGCTGACACCATCCTATCACTGTTCTCTTGTTCCTGCCATTGCTCGTTTCCAACTGCTCCCTCAACTGTCAGTTGTCCCAATGCTGCTTTTACGTTCTTCTTATGAAGCTTACTAGTTGCATGATTCTTCATGACAGTCAAAGTTCCCGTCAGTTTTTGCTGACAGTATCTGCAATAGACCTTTTTGCTTCCGTCTGGCGATTGAATAAGGAAAGGTTTCAGCACTGAATCAGTCAACCACTCTGGTTGAAACTTCTGTGCATAGTGCATCTTCTTAGACTTGTGACCAACAGACATTTGCACGAGTCCCTGAGTTCTCAGCCAGATCGATTGTGGTAGATGTAGATGCAATTTCATCGAATTCCGACAAAACACTGCTTTCCAAAATTTCTTTTGATTCTTGAACACAGTCCAGCCCAATTTGATAATGGTGCTGATTAGCAAGATTAGCTATCCCTATAGTGTAGGAAGCCTGATAAAAACCAGAATAGACAATAAAAAATGAGTTGTTCATATCCTGTATCTACTGGGCAGCATTTCTGTAACTTTACAGTACATGTTACTGAATAACATAGATTGAGAAATGAGTTGTTTTTGGTTAATTTCAAGTATAGGATGATAATGAGATATTTAGGAAATAATCATACCATTTGACTCAGAGTATAATGCTGTATCCAAATATAGCAATCATTTCCAGTGGAAACTCATCCTCTAGATTCTATAAATCAAGCTTTTAAGGGGTACAAAGGGATTCAAGGGTGGGCTGCAGGGTTGTAGGTGTGGTGGCCTAGACCCTGAACTCCAAGTAAACCAAAAACTAAACTGAAAATAGGGTTTTCTATCTGAAAATCTGGAAACTCCAGGCTTTTTAAAATTTCTGGAATTTTTTTCCACCAGAAATGATTGTTATATTTGGACAGAGGATTGAATTTGGTAAAATTCTACTTTAGCTACTTTTGGCTGTCTTGGAAAGGGGTTAGGTTAGGAAAATGAAACTTTCAGGGTTGGGACTACAGGCTAAAGTATGTCCGGGAAGATATTTTGAAGTACTTACCTCCACTCCTCTCTCTAGAGGGTTCTGAAATTTGCCCACATGGCAGGTTTATACCCATTGAAATTTTAACAAAACAATATTTTACCTTAATTTTCAGTTATCAGTTTCTTTTCTCTGGCTTTAGCTCTGAAAATGCGATTTTAGTTATTTGAGTAGAATTTTAAGCCATCTCAATGTTTTATTTTCAAAATTTTTGGAAATGTATTTGCATTTCTTTAAAACCTTATAAATCAGGATTGAGCAAAGTTGTGAAGCTGAAAACAATTTTGTTGTAATTCATTTAAGCAGAAGATCTATTTTTCAAGGTTTCCCTTCTATTACTCACAGATTTTTAAAGGTCATCAAAGGTCAGGACCCTCTAGAGGAAGAAATGGAGGTAGGTACTTCAAAATACCTTACCGGGAAATATTTTAGCCTGTAGACCCATCCCTGAAAGGGAGCATTACAAGAAAATACAACTAGCCTAGAGGAGACTTAAGAGAAGGATAAGCACAAAGGTGTCACTCCAAAAACATTTAACAGGCATTCAGCCTGCAAACATGAAGCCTTTGCTCAACATACCTTTTATGACTTATCGCCTAATTAAAAAATGAAAATTTTTTTATTATTATCCAATAAGTCCAGATCTTGATTAAAAAAACAGATTTCAAAAGTGTTGAATTTCACGCCAAAGGACTTGAGCAGTTTGTCGTGTTTTGGGAACACAAATAAATGTTATAAGAACAGTAAGACAACAGTCAACCGCCTCCGGTACGTTTTCCCAACAAAATGCTTTCAGATGAGGGCAAAAAATTTACTAGATTTGTTCGATTTTTACTAGATCTGACCCCTATTTTACTAGATTTACAAGGTGGATATGCTTTTTACAAGATCTAGTAAAATTTCAGGGGTGACAACCCTGTGCTTCACTGTCCGTGTGTTTGAATTATATGGCGGAAACTGCCGTACCCGGGTTAACATTTCTCTCTGCGCGAGCTGAGGAATTTCGGCCTTACTTGTGTTTGTTTGGAATGGCTTTATTCAAATTTTGATTAGTTGGTAGGATTTTGAGCAATGAAACCTATACTAAAGTATATACAGGTCATTCTTCTATACGTAGATATTTTTTTTCATTGCTTCATCCATGCTAACTTGCCAGCAAATGGGCACAGAATAGAGGAAATCCGTCAAAATTGGTGTTCAATTTCAGAAAAAAACCTTTTTTCTAGGAATTTCAATCCTTGAAATCGACTTTGTTTTCGTTATTAGTAAAATTAGTACACATGCTTTCAGAAAATATAAGATAGATGCATGTGTGTTTGCGAATTCGTATTGAAATTAATTCTAAAACTCTGATTAAAAACACAGAAGTAAAGTAATAAAAAACGAGACCAAATTTTCAGACCTGAAACAACTTCTTTATACCAGATAAATCGCAATGGCTCGCTTTGGAAAATACATCATAGCTATAGTTTAATTAAATATTTAGTTGGTATTTTGGTTAGGTTATGTATTTAATATAATGCGCTCTGGGCGGCCCCCCTTCCATAATTCTTTGTGCTTGTTTTCATAATTTTGTTATTAAAGTATTGTATTTTCATCATATTTTGTTTTATTTCATTAGCATTCACAAAGCTAGGAGCAATGAAAGTATTTTGAGAGCATTTAAAATAAGGTGGTAGCCCTTAAAAGGGCTGTTTGGGAGGGCCCGGCTGATTGGGCGGTAATAGACGGGGAAAATCCCTTATTTAGAGCTTGTGTATTTTGTTACAGCTTTAGTGCCTTCACTAACAGCGTGCTTGGCAAGTTCCCCGGGTAGGAGTAGCCTCACAGCAGTTTGAACCTCTCTACTAGTGATGGTGGACCTCTTGTTGTAGTGAGCTAGACGAGAGGCTTCCGCGGCAATCCTTTCAAAGATATCGTTGACAAAGCTATTCATGATGCTCATTGCTTTGCTAGAAACACCGGTGTCGGGGTGCACTTGCTTGAGAACTTTGTAAATGTAAATGGCATAGCTTTCCTTCCTGAAGTCTTGACAAAATCCAATTATCAAATGAATAGCGTTTACAAGTTACAACCCGGTTTTATACAAGCTTCAGTTCGCGCACAGAATTTTTGTCAGAGGAACTGAGTTCGCCAGCTGGAGTATAAATTGTTTGCGCTTTAGCTTTTCAAGATCAGACATCATTTATATTTGTTCGTGATTAGAGTCCAAGCGAATTTCGTATCCTAGAAACCATGTCAGGAAGAGGAAAGGGTGGAAAAGTGAAGGGAAAGGCAAAGTCCCGTTCAAGCAGGGCAGGTCTCCAATTCCCAGTGGGAAGGATACACCGTCTTCTGAGAAAGGGCAACTATGCGGAGCGAGTTGGTGCAGGCGCACCCGTTTACCTTGCAGCAGTAATGGAATATTTGGCTGCCGAGGTCCTTGAACTTGCTGGTAATGCTGCACGGGACAATAAAAAAACGCGTATCATTCCTCGTCACCTTCAGCTTGCCATTAGAAACGACGAAGAACTGAAGAAGCTCCTCTGGGGGGTTACCATTGCCCAAGGAGGCGTTTTGCCCAACATTCAAGCCGTCCTTCTACCAAAGAAGACTGAAAAAGCGGCAAAGGCTTAAATAATTCTAACTTTGGACCTAGGCCCTCCCCAAATTAACCAACAGCCCTTTTAAGGGCTACAAATTAATTGAATGACACTATAGCATGTGACCACGTGGGAAAGACAAAACTATAAAATTAAGGAAACTGAACGTAAGAAAAGGGGGTGGGTGGGTGGGGGCTTTCAAATTTATCTAGTAACAAAGTGCAAGAATTTACTGGAGGCGGGGTAGATAATTTTCCTTTCTTTTTCTTTCGAATATATTTCAGAAGAATTACCCTTTCATATTTACCTAGTAAGAAAGGGCAAGAATGGAGGCGGGTGAGATAATTTCCTTAAAAACCAATAAATTATAGCCCAACAAAATATAAATTTTTCTTACGAATATATTTCAGACGAATCACCCTTTCATATTTACCTAGTAACAAAGGGCAAGAATTTACTGGAGGCGGGCGAGATATTTTACCCAACAGAATCTAAATAAACTTTCGAGGCTTGTCCTTTTGTAACAAGAAATAAAGTTTGCTTGTCCATTCATCTAGTTACAATGCATAGGCATTTATTGTACGAGAGTAGGGTAAATGCCTATAGGGTAGCCTAGTCATCAAAGGTAGAAACATTTTGGGGGCTTGCCGTTTTGTTTCAGAAGAAAAAGATGTTAAAAACAATGAATAAACATGCTTTCATACTTGCTAAATGTCATTCTACTGAAAACCTTGCTTCATGACTCAAAAATTAGGCATTTTATTTCTTTTCGTTTTTTTGGACCAACTATTGTTCTGATACAAATCTTCTTCAGCCAACGGCCATACCACGTTGAAAGTGCCCAGTCTCGTCAGATCCTAGAATTCACACAACGTCGGGCCCGGTCAGTACTTGGATGGATGACCGCCTGGGAACACCGGGTGCTGTTGGCTTTTATTAATTATTGTGATTTTTTTTCTCTGTTTCCAAGTAAAATAATATTCCAAAATGAACTCGTTCCCTTATTCTAATAGCACCAAGCTGATTATATCTTTTATAAAAAAAAATAGAATCTTAGCCCCCACGATTTGAAGGCGCTGCTCAACCCATTCGGCTATGACGAGGTATTTGTAAGCTTATTATTGTTGCCACTTTATTAATAAGCTTGAACCTTACGAGCCAGCCGTCACAATTAGTCCTGAAGATGGTGTTTTTTAGACGGTAATAACGCTACAGTTAAAAAGTAAATATTGTCGAACGTGTTTTAGGCGTAAACAGCAGCTGAATTATAGATAAAAGGGAGAATTAGAAATTCGAAATTTAAAATTAATATCATTGTAACTTTCTGAACAGAAAGTTTCGAGCGTCGAGCATTTGCTTTGATAGCCCTGAAAAGGGCTGTTTGGTAGTATATGATAACCTATTATGGAAATTACTTTTTTGCTGCTTTCTTGGCTACTGGCTTTTTAGATGCCACTTTCTTGGCGGGAGCCTTTTTGATAGACGACATCTTCTTGGGTGTCGATTTCTTTGCTGGTACGGCTTTTTTGGCAACAGTGGGTTTCTTGGAAATCATCAAAAAGGCTCCCGCCAAGAAAGTGGCATCTAAAAAGCCAGTAGCCAAGAAAGCATCAAAAAAGTAATTTCCATAATAGCTTATCCTATACTACCAAACAGCCCTTTTCAGGGCTATCACAGCAAATGCTCGACGCTCGAAACTTTCTGTTCAGAAAGTTACAATGATATTAATTTTAAATTCGACTTTCTAATTTTCCTTTTCAACTATAATTCAGCTGCTGTTTATGCCTAAAACACGTTCGACAATCTTTACTTTTGAACTATAGCGTTATTACCGTCTAAAAAACACCATCTTCAGGACTAATTGTGACGGCTGGCTCGTAAGGTTCAAGCTTATTAATAAAGTGCTAACAATAATAAGCTTACAAATACCTGGTCATAGCCGAATGGGTTGAGCAGTACCTTCAAATCGTGGGGGCTATTTTGTAAGAGAGAAAAAGCCCCCAAAGTGTTTCTACCTTTGATGACTAGGCTACCCTATAGCTTCCTACCCGAGAGCTCCCTCTCGTACATAAAATGTTTCTACCTTTGATGACTAGGCTACCCTATAGCTTCCTAGTTTAGATTAGAAAATGAGCTCCCTCTCCTACAATAAATGCCTAAGCTTTGTAAGTAGATGAATGGGCAAGCAAACTTTATTTCTTGTTACAAAAGGACAACCCTCGAAAGTTTATTTAGATTCTGTTGGGTAAGAGAGACATCCCTCCACCCCTCCCCCATCAATTGATTGGGGAGGGGTACACCCCCCTCCCCTCTCCAGGCGATGGGGCATCCAAGGCTGTATATCCATTTCCTTTCGTAGAAAGTAATTTCAGGAGGAGGGTTGCTAGCCCAACCATCCCTAGGTGCATTTAGTTCTCCGGTGGCTAGCCGGATATCCAGAGGCACGTGAAGTCAGCTCTGCATGCGCCATGAATACATGGGAGCAGACTTCGGACAAGCACCATTACCTCCATACAAAAATTTTTAAACTCAGAAACTGAATTTGTTGTCATTTTCTCTGCCAAAATAGAATTGGAAAAGATATTTTTTTCTCTTTACATCCAAATTTAAGGCAAAAAATATCTGTAACCTACATAAAATTTCAAAACTAGCTTATAAAATAAATAATTTTGAAAATTAGAATTTTGACTTTTTCTGCTCTATATACGAGATTTCAGACATTTCAATTCTTCTTCCAGCAGCGCAATTTTCTTTTTCAAAAATTCTACCTCTGTTTCAAGATCTTGATTCCGGATTCGCTTCTTTTGTCTGTAATTTCGAGCAGCTTCCTTATTTCTTTCTTTTGAACTTTTCAAACATTCTTGGGGACATCTTGTAGTTTTCTTTTCGCCATTTCTTTCCTTGTGATCAGCCTTCTTTCGTTTGTTGATTGTTTTAAAACTGGCTTGAGGCATGGGCTCCCATAAGCTGAATTCCAGGGGGGGGGCAAACCTCGTCTAATTGGCACTTTTAATGCTATATAATAGAAATCTCAGAACAAAATTATAAAAATAAGGCAGTATCATTCAGCCAGGGGGGGGTCGGGAGCCCCCCCCCTGCCCCCCCCCCCATTTGGGCACCCATGGCTCGAGGGCAATTGGGATATTCCTCGAAAGTGTTTTTCTTGCCTTTAATTTCATTTTTTCTTGCTCCATCACCCTGGTCAACTTCTGTGGGAAAACTGATGCCACACATTGGTACTGAGACCACACGCACAGTGTCTGTGGTATTTTGATCTGAGTTTAAATCGTCAGTGTTAACCATGTCTGAGTCTTGGCAAGGTTCCAAAGCTTGCCAAGGGTTCATGTTGAACAGATGCTTTTCCATTACTAAAATATCATCAACCGTGTTGTTTTCGCTCATTAGCTGCCAATCTGTTTTAAAGATTTCATAATCTGCATCAATAGAAGTGAATATTTGATCGTAACTACTTATATTCATATTTGCCTTATCCCTTTTTCCTTAATCAAACAAATATTGTTTCCTTGGTATATAATTGTCAAATGAATGCTTCAATGTCCGTGCGTTTGAATTACGTGGCGGAAACCACCGTACCCGGGTTAACATTTCTCTCTGCGCGAGCTAAGGAATTTCGGCCTTGCATGTGTTTGCTTGGAATGGCTTTATTCAAATTTTTGATTAGTTGGTAGGATTTTGAGGAATGAAACTAATACTAAAGAATAAAGAGGTCATTCTTCTATAGGTAGATATTTTTTTCATTGCTTCATTCATCGTAACTTGCCAGCAAAAGGGTAGAGAATAGTGAAAATTCGTCAAAAATGGTGTTTAATTTCATAAAACACCTTTTTTCTAGGATTTTGAATCCTTGTAATCGACTTTTTTTTGTTATTAGTAAACTTTAGTGCACATGCTTTCAGAACATATAAGATATATGCATGTGTGTTTGCGAATTTGTATTGAAATTAATTCTAAAACTCCAATTAAAAACACAGAAGTAAAGCAATAAAATACGAGACCAAATTTTCAGGCCTGAAACAACTTCTTTATACCAGATAAATCGCAATGGCTCGCTTTGGAAAATACATTATAGCTATAGTTTAATTAAATATTTAGTTGGTATTTTGGTTAGGTTATGTATTTAATATAATGCGCTCATGGTGGCCCCCTTCTATAATTCCTATGAAGTGTAACTAGATCAATGCGAAAGCAAACTTTATTGCTTGTAAAAAAGGGCAAGCTTCAAATATATATTTAGATTTTGCTGGGGTATAATTTAGCGATTTTTAAGGAAAATATCTCCCTCGCGTCCAGTAAATTCTTACGCTTTGTTACTAGATAAATGTGAAAGCCCCCCTTTTTACATTCCGTTTCCTTAATCTTATAGCTTTGTCCTTCCCATGTGGTCACATGCTAAAGTGTCATTCAATTAATTTGTAGCCCTTAAAAGGGCTGTTGGTTAATTTGGGGTAGGGCCAAAGTTAGATTCGCTTAAGCCTTTGCCGCTTTTTCAGTCTTCTTGGGTAGAAGGGCTGCTTGAATGTTAGGCAAAACGCCTCCTTGGGCAATGGTAACCCCCGACAGGAGCTTATTCAGTTCTTCGTCGTTTCTAATGGCAAGCTGAAGGTGAAGAGGAATGATACGAGTTTTTTTGTTGTCTCGAGCAGCATTACCAGCAAGCTCAAGGACCTCGGAAGCCAAATACTCCATCACTGCTGCAAGTTAAACGGGTGCGCCTGCATCAACTCGCTCCGCATAGTTGCCCTTTCTCAGAATACGGTGGATCCTTCCCACTGGGAATTGGAGACCTGCCCTGCTTGAACGAGACTTTGCCTTTGCCTTCACTTTTCCACCCTTTCCTCTTCCTGACATGATTGCTAGGATACGAAATTCACTTGGACTCTAATCGCGAACAAATCTAAATGATGTCTATTCTTGAATAGCTACAGCGCAAACAATTTATACTCCAGCCGGCGAACTCAGTTCCTCTGACAAAAAAATCGTGCACGAACTCCAGCTTGTATAGATACGGGTTGTAACTTGTAAACGCTATTCATTTGATAATTAGATTTCGTCAAGGCTTCATTTAACATGGCTCCAAAAACTTCAGGAAAAGCAGCAAAGAAAGCTGGTAAGGCGTCAAAAAATATCACTAAAACTGATAAGAAAAGAAAACGAAAGAAGAAGGAAAGCTATACCATTTACATTTACAAAGTTCTCAAGCAAGTGCACCCCGACACCGGTGTTTCTAGCAAAGCAATGAGCATCATGAATAGCTTTGTCAACGATATCTTTGAAAGGATTGCCGCGGAAGCCTCTCGTCTAGCTCACTACAACAAGAGGTCCACCATCACTAGTAGAGAGGTTCAAACTACTGTGAGGCTACTCCTACCCGGGGAACTTGCCAAGCACGCTGTTAGTGAAGGCACTAAAGCTGTAACAAAATACACAAGCTCTAAATAAGGGCTTTTCCCCGTCTATTACCGCCCAATCAGCCGGGCCCTCCCAAACAGCCCTTTTAAGGGCTACCACCTTATTTTAAATGCTCTGCTCTCAAATTGCTGTCATTGCTCTTTGGCTTAATTTGCGAAATCTCGGGTAAACAAGAACCCATACTAAACCATAAAAAAAGCTTCAATTTTCAAAATCGCCTGTTTCGGAAGCAGGTTCCAATTCGCTTAAATAGAAAGTAATATATATCGACGAATTTTTGAAGAGAATAGAAAAAAGGCCTCAGCTTTTTCATGACATTCCATAGAAAACATTTTTATAGGCCCGTGGCCCCCATTGGGAGTTGTTCATTTTCTGGGGTATCTTTGGATTTCTTAGGCTAACCTAAATTGGCTTTTGCATGTTTACTTTTAGATGGTTTGGATCTTGTTGAATGGATGAAGCAATGAAAAAAATATATACGCATAAAACAATGA
This sequence comes from Artemia sinica, assembly GCA_027921565.1. Classification (NCBI taxonomy): domain Eukaryota; kingdom Metazoa; phylum Arthropoda; class Branchiopoda; order Anostraca; family Artemiidae; genus Artemia; species Artemia sinica. The sequence goes on along the minus strand of CM051266.1, from coordinate 43,553,952 downwards.
TATGTCTATCCTCTAATATAAGTTTTATTCCTAAAAATCCCACCTCCTAATGAAAAATTAGAATAAAGTCATTCTAAACAAACACAAGTGCTGCCCAAATTCCTTAGCTCGAGCGCAGAGAGAAATGTTAACCCGGGTACAGCGGTTTCTGAAGTAAAATTCTAAAACTTTGAAAATAAGCATGCATTCGATGCGTGATAGAGAGAATAGAATATTGAGAGGAATTTGAAATGTCTGAAGTTGAAGCTGAAGTGGCACCGACATCTGTAGAATCCCAGAGCATGGCTTCACCTGCCAAGAAGGAAAAGAAAACAAAGGCTCCAAAACCAGCTAAGGCTGCAAAACCTAAAGGGGATAAAAAAGCCAAGGCACCAGCAAACCACCCAAAATACACGAAAATGATCACCAAATCCATTACTGAACTGAAAGAACGCGGAGGATCTAGCCGTCAGGCCATTCTCAAATACATAATGGCCAATTTCCAGGTTGGCAATGATGCAAAAGTTGTGAATATGCATCTTAAGCAAGCTTTGAAGCGTTGCCTTGCAAATGGAATTGTTATAAATCCAAAAGGTAATGGCTTAACTGGTTCTTTCAAGCTTGCAAAGCCTGTCAAGTCCGAAAAATCCATGTCTGTAAAGCCAGCCAAGCCCACATCTAAGAAAGCCTCAGTCAAGAAAACAGCCAAACCAATTACAGTTTAAAAGTCTATTTCAGCCAAAAAGGTTACCAAGCCTATGGCTGGTAGCAAGAAACCTGTAAAGGTTTCCAAGAAACCCACTGTTGCCAAAAAAGCCGTATCAGCAAAGAAATCGACACCCAAGGAGGTGTCGTCTATCAAAAAGGCTCCCGCCAAGAAAGTGGCATCTAAAAACCCAGTAGCCAAGAAAGTATCAAAAAAGTAATTTCCATAATAGCTTATCCTATACTACCAAACAGCCCTTTTCAGGGCTATCAAAGCAGATGCTCGACGCTCGAAACTTCCTGTTCAGAAAGTTACAATGATATTAATTTTAAATTCGAATTTCTAATTTTCCCTTTCAACTATAATTCAGCTGCTGTTTATGCCTAAAACACGTTCGAAAATCTTTACTTTTGAACTATAGCGTTATTACCGTCTAAAAAACACCATCTTCTAAAAAACCCATCGACTAATTGTGACGGCTGGCTCGTAAGGTTCAAGCTTATTAATAAAGTGGTAACAATAATAAGCTTACAAATACCTGGTCATAGCCGAATGGGTTGAGCAGCACCTTCAAATCGTGGGGGCTATTTTGTAAGAGAGAAAAAGCCCCCAAAGTGTTTCTACATTTGATGACTAGGCTACCCGAGAGCTCCCTCTCGTACATAAAATGTTTCTACCTTTGATGACTAGGCTACCCTATAGCTTCCTAGTTTAGATTAGGAAAATGAGCTCCCTCTCCTACAATAAATACCTAAGCTTTGTAAGTAGATGAATGGGCAAGCAAACTTTATTTCTTGTTACAAAAGGACAAGCCTCGAAAGTTTATTTAGATTCTGTTGGGTAAGAGAGAAATCCCTCCACCCCTCCCCCATCAATTGATGGGGGAGGGGTACACCACCCTCCTCTCTCCAAGCGATGGGGCGTCTAAGGCTGTATATCCATTTCCTTTGTAGCAAGTAATTTCAGGAGGAGGTTTGCTAGCCCAACCGTCCCTAGGTGCATTTAGTTCTCCGGTGGCTAACCGGATATCCAGAGGCACGTGAAGTCAGCTCTGCATGCATCATGAATGCATGGGAGCAGAGTTCGGACGAGCACCATTACCTCCATACAAAAATTTTTAAACTCAGAAACTGAATTTGTCGTCATTTTCTCTGCCAAAATAGAACTGGAAAAGATATTTTTTTCTTCTCTGGAAAAGATATCTTTGAAAGGATTGCCGCGGAAGCCTCTCGTCTAGCTCACTACAACAAGAGTTCCACCATCACTAGTAGAGGTTCAAACAACTGTGAGGCTACTCCTACCCGGGGGCTGTTAGTGAAGGCACTAAAGCTTTAACAAAATACACAAGCTCTAAATAAGAGATTTTCCCCGTCTATTACCGCCCAATCAGCCGGGCCCTCCCAAACAACCCTTTTAAGGGCTACCACCTTATTTTAAATGCTCTGCTCTCAAATTGCTGTCATTGCTCTTTGGCCTTAATTTGCGAAATCTTGGGTAAACAAGAACCTATACTAAACCATAAAAAAAGCTTCAATTTTCCAAATCGCCTGTTTCGGAGGCAGGTTGTATTGGCTTGTATAGAATGTAATATCTATCAACGAATTTTTGATGAGAATAGAAAAAGGGCCTCAGCTTTTTCATGACATTCCATTGAAAACATTTTTATAGGCCCGTGGCCCCCATTGGGAGTTGTTCATTTTCTGGGGTATATTTGGATTTCTTAGGCTAGCCTAAATTGGCTTTTGCATGTTTACTTTTAGATGGTTTGGATCTTGTTGAATGCCAAGCCGAATCTATGACTCATTTTTACAATAATTTCACGTATATCTGATTAATTTCGGCCTTTTTCTTTGTTATTATTGTACCCCTTGAATCATACCTTTTTTTCCCCAAGGATCACTAGGGCTGTTTAACGTTATTTCGCGTGTTTGTTTAAACCATAACCAGTGTTTGTTTAGCTTATCATGATCGCTCATGATAAGTTAACCTAACATAACCTAACTTAAACATGGAGAAATGTTTCTAATTATTTATTAATATTTATTTATACCTAACCTAACCTATTGTTTTTGGTGGTTAGATGAATGAACTGAATTTAAGAAAAATTAGAAATAAAGTGAAACTTTTTACCTTCATGGAAAATAATCACAATCATAGTATTGCCGTTCCTATCTTCTATGGAAAAATTTAGAATTGAACTTTAAATTTTTATGTCTTTGAGAAATTAGGAACTGAAATGGAAGCTTTTTCATTTTCATTGGTAAAATCCAGAATTGAGCTAACTTTTTTTCTCTTCTCTAAGAAAATTCAGAAGAGAACTTTTACATTTTGCACTTTTCGAGAAAACTCAGAATTAAAGTGGAGCTCCATATCTTCATGAAGAATATTCACAATCAAAGTATAACTTTTCCTATCTTCTATGAAATTTTGGAAAAGAACTTTAAATTTTTTCATCTCTTTGAGAAAAGTCGGAACTGAATTTAAGAAAATTTAGAATTAAACTGAAACTTTTTATCTTCATGGAAAATAATCACAATCATAGTATAACTTTTCTTATCTTCTACGGAAAAATTCAGAGCTGAACTTTAAATTTCTTATGTCTTGGTGAACTTAAAACTGAAGTGGAAGCTTTTTATTTTCTCTGGAGAAATTAGAATTGAATTGTGTTCTTTGGTAAAATTCAGAATAGAACTTGAATATTCACGATCAAAGTATAACTTTTCCTATCTTCTATGAAAAATTTGGAACATAACTTTAAATTTTTTCATCTGTTTGTGAAAAGTCGGAACTGAATTTAAGAAAATTTAGAATTAAAGTGAAACTTTTTATCTTCATGGAAAATAATCACAATCATAGTATAACTTTTCCTATCTTCTATGGAAAAATTTAGAACTGAACTTTAAATTTCTTATGTCTTGGTGAACTTAAAACTGACGTGGAAGCTTTTTATTTTCTCTGGAGAAATTAGAATTGAATTATGTTCTTTGGTAAAATTCAGAAGAGAACTTGAACTTTTCTATCTTCTATGAAAAATTTGGAACAGTATTTTAAATTTTTTTATCTGTTTGAGAAAAATCTGAACTGAAGTGGAAAATTTTTATATTATTTTAGGAAAATAGAATTGATCAATAACTTATTTCATTTTCATTGAGAAAATTCAGAATCAAAGTTGAACTTTTCTTCACTTCTTTGAGAAAATTTAAAATTGAAGTGAAACTTTTTATCTTCATAGAAAATAATCACAATCATAGTATAACTTTTCCTATCTTTTATGGAAAAATTTAGAACTGAACTTTAAATTTTTTTTGTCTTGGTGAACTTAAAACTGAAGTGGAAGCTTTTTATTTTCTCTGGTGAAATTAGAATTGAATTGTGTTCTTTGGTAAAATTCATAAGAGAACTTGAATATTCACGATCAAAGTATAACTTTTCCAATCTTCTATGAAAAATTTGGAACAGAACTTTAAATTTTTTTCATCTCTATGTGAAAAGTCGGAACTGAATTTAAGAAAATTTAGAATTAAAGTGAAACTTTTTATCTTCATGGAAAATAATCACAATCATAGTATAACTTTTCCTATCTTCTACGGAAAAATTTAGAACTGAACTTTAAATTTTTTATGTCTTGGTGAACTTCGAACTGAAGTGGAAGCTTTTTATTTTCTGCGAGAAATTAGAATTGAATTGTGCTCGTTGGTAAAATTCAGAAGAGAACTTGAACTTTTCTATCTTCTATGAAAAATTTGGAATAGTATTTTATAAATTTTTCATCTCTTTGAGAAAAATCTGAATTGAAGTGGAAAATTTTATATTATTTTAGGAAAATAGAATTGATAAATAACTTATTTCATTTTCATTGAGAAAATTCAGAATCGAAATTGAACTTTTCTTCTTCCGGGAAAATATTTGGAACAGAACTTTAAATTTTTTCATCTCTTTGAGAAAGGTCGGAATTGAATTTAAGAAAATTTAGAATTAAAGTGAAACTTTTTATCTTCATAGAAAATAATCACAATCATAGTATAACTTTTCTTATCTTCTAAGGAAAAATTTTGAACTGAACTTTAAATTTTTTATGTTTTGGTGAACTTAAAACTGAAGTGGTTGCTTTTTATTTTCTCTGGAGAAATTAGAATTGAATTGTGTTCTTTGGTAAAATTCAGAAGAGAACTTGAACTTTTCTATCTTCTATGAAAAATTTGGAACAGTATTAAAAATTTTTTCATCTCTTTGAGAAAAATCTGAACTGAAGTGGAAACTTTTTATATTATTTTGGGGAAATAGAATTGATCAATAACTTATTTCATTTTCATTGAGAAAATTCAGAATCGAAGTTGAACTTTTCTTCTTCCGGGAAAATATTTGGAACAGAACTTTAAATTTGTTCATCTCTTTGAGAAAAGTCGGAACTGAACTTAAGAAAATTTAGAATTAAAGTGAAACTTTTTATCTTCATAGAAAATAATCACAATCATAGTATAACTTTTCCTATCTTCTAAGGAAAAATTTAGAACTGAACTTTAAATTTTTTATGTCTTGGTGAACTTAAAACTGAAGTGGAAGCTTTTTATTTTCTCTGGAGAAATTAGAATTGAATTGTGTTCCTTGGTAAAATTCAGAAGAGAACTTGAACTTTTCTTTCTTTTACGAAAAACTTGGAACAGTATTCAAAATTTTTTCATCTCTTTGAGAAAAATCTGAACTGAAGTGGAAAATTTTTATATTATTTTGGGGAAATAGAATTGATCAATAACTTATTTCATTTTCATTGAGAAAATTCAGAATCGAAGTTGAACTTTTCTTCTTCCGGGAAAATATTTGGAACAGAACTTTAAATTTTTTCATCTCTTTGAAAAAAGTCGGAACTGAATTTAAGAAAATTTAGAATTAAAGTGAAACTTTTTATCTTCATGGAAAATAATCACAATCATAGTATAACTTTTCCTATCTTCTAAGGAAAAATTTAGAACTGAACTTAAAATTTTTTATGTCTTGGTGAACTTAAAACTAAAGTGGAAGCTTTTTATTTTCTCTGGAGAAATTAGAATTGAATTATGTTATTTGGTAAAATTTAGAAGAGAACTTGAATATTCACGATCAAAGTATAACTTTTCCTATCTTCTATGAAAAATTTGGAACAGAACTTTAAATTTTTTCATCTCTTTGTGAAAAGTCGGAACTGAATTTAAGAAAATTTAGAATTAAAGTGAAACTTTTATCTTCATGGAAAATAATTACAATCATAGTATAAATTTTCCTATCTTCTACGGAAAAATTTAGAACTGAACTTTAAATTTTTTATGTCTTCGTGAACTTAAAACTGAAGTGGAAGCTTTTTATTTTCTCTGGAGAAATTAGAATTGAATTATGTTCTTTGATAAAATTCAGAAGAGAACTTGAACTTTTCTATCTTCTAAGAAAAATTAGGAACAGTATTTTAAATTTTTTCATCTCTTTGAGAAAAATCTGAATTGAAGTGAAAATTTTATATTATTTTACGAAAATAGAATTGATCAATAACTTATTTCATTTTCATTGAGAAAATTCAGAATCGAAGTTGAACTTTTCTTCTTCCGAGAAAATATTTGGAACAGAACTTTAAATTTTTTTCATCTCTATGTGAAAAGTCGGAACTGAATTTAAGAAAATTTAGAATTAAAGTGAAACTTTTTATCTTCATGGAAAATAATCACAATCATAGTATAACTTTTCCTATCTTCTATGGAAAAATTTAGAACTGAACTTTAAATTTTTTATGTCTTGGTGAACTTAAAACTGAAGTGGAAGCTTTTTATTTTCTCTGGAGAAATTAGAATTGAATTGTGTTCGTTGGTAAAATTCAGAAGAGAACTTGAACTTTTCTATCTTCTATGAAAAATTTGGAATAGTATTTTAAATTTTTCATCTCTTTGAGAAAAATCTGAATTGAAGTGGAAAATTTTATATTATTTTAGGAAAATAGAATTGATAAATAACTTATTTCATTTTCATTGAGAAAATGCAGAATCGAAATTGAATTTTTCTTCTTCCGGGAAAATATTTGGAATAGAACTTTAAATTTTTTCATCTCTTTGAGAAAGGTCGGAATTGAATTTAAGAAAATTTAGAATTAAAGTGAAACTTTTTATCTTCATAGAAAATAATCACAATTATAGTATAACTTTTCCTATCTTCTAAGGAAAAATTTTGAACTGAACTTTAAATTTTTTATGTCTTGGTGAACTTAAAACTGAAGTGGAAGCTTTTTATTTTCTCTGGAGAAATTAGAATTGAATTGTGTTCTTTGGTAAAATTCAAAAGAGAACTTGAGCTTTTCTATCTTCTATGATGTTTAGGCCACATGTTACACAGCAGCTCCCCGAAGGTATCAATCGACTGCCATCTTTCAGCCCCATCAAAAGATGTTGATAAAAGCAGTATTTTTTACAGCAAGATGGCAGTCCAAGCTCGAAAAGTGCAGTGTTGTTTTTTTTACAACAATTGCCTCTATAGGGTTAACTTACTGTGGGAGTAAGCGAAGTGGGTATTTTCTCATCCTAATAACTGAGTGATTGCTTGATAAGATTACATGACCACGATGTGAAAAAATGTCGATGTCAGTGTAATTAAAATGGGAACAGTGGATTCTTTCACGAGAAAAAAAATAGATTACTCAGAAAATGCGAAACTTCCTCATTATTCAAAAGCGTAACATAATTGTAACATAAATTCAAAAACGTAACAAAAATGTAATGTTCTTAGGACCGTAACGTAAAACGTACCGTTTTGTTTAAAACGTACCAAAAATGCTACGAACGTAACCTTGGTGGCAACCCTGCTCGTTGATAGAATGAAAAAAAGAACACATTGCTAACGGCTTTATTTTATACAGAGCACCAGCCGCGCGATACGAGTAACATTTTGTGGGGAAGAACTTTTGTTATATAAAGTAAACGGGCTTTCAAGAAAATTTGTTAGTCTGAAAAACACTTTACAGCTGTTTGCTACGATATTGAATTAAATATGACAGGAAGAGGAAAAAGAGGAAAGGGGCTTGGAAAAGGAGGCGCAAAGCGTCATCGTAAAGTTCTTCGTGACAATATCCAAGGAATCACCAAGCCGGCTATCAGAAGACTGGCTCGCCAAGGTGGTGTAAAACGTGTATCTGGCCTAATTTACGAGGAAACCAGAGGCGTTCTTAAAGTTTTTCTAGAAAATGTTATTCGCGATGCTGTCACGTACACAGAGCATGCCAAGAGAAAGACTGTAACTGCCATGGATGTAGTTTACGCTCTGAAGCGTCAAGGTCGTACATTGTATAGCTTTGGTGGTTAATGGTTTCCAAATGCGTTTTAAACTGTCCCAGTCCCCCTACCACAACGGCCTTTTTAAAGGCCAACAAATTTAAAAACACTTCCTAGCCCTGTTTTTATGAGCCTTTTCTTTGTTGTGCATTCAAAATGTCAGTAAATATTTTTTTTTGCTTTTCGTCTCAGGTGCAATATCTAATTAGAATTATGCAAAGAAATGACAATTGCCATTTTACTGTATTGAGCTTTTCCTTTCATATTTGAATAAAGTTTGCGTTCTCACAATGGAATTGTTCAAAGAAATAACTGTTGCTATTTAACTGCACAAGCCCCTTCTTTCATGTTTGAATAAAGCAAGCAATAACGGAGGAAAATATGTTCCTACTCTTACTAAATTACCGCTGGACCTTACAATTTGGACAAAGTATTGCATTAATTATATGCAGTTAATAAACAAGTATGAAAAGCTGGCAAATTTTAGATAGCGAATTAATTTTCTTGTAAACTGAATCATGAGTTTCAAACTATATAAGAAAAGGCATCCGACTGACTTTAATTTAGAGGTTGGAAAATAAAAACGGTACTTGTGCACAATATGGTACACACCGCTATAGACCGTATCAAGGAAACCAGACACGAAACCCGTCAAACGGCTATTTGCAAGAGATAAATGATTGCAAAGCGCAGTTTCTCAATGAGTTTACAATATTTAAACGATTGATTTTTGGGGTTTAGGGGGGAAAAAGGTAACTAGGTTAGGTTACGTATTTAGTATATGATATACTTTACCCCTCTCCCCCCCACCCTAATGTGCAAATATATAGCCCAAATTTGTTTCTAAACTATTATATATTCCTCCTTTTTTATTATATTTCATTGGCATTAACCAAACTTGACTTCTTTCGTGTGTACCATACAATGCACAAGTACCATAAAAACAAATAGACTTTTAGCTGGTACTCACTATTGAAATTTTAAGTCCTTGAAAGTCCATTATCCTTCTTATCCCATCCCTCATAAAGACTTTTATTAGTTTTTTTTTTTTTTTTTAATTAGGCTAGTTTGTAATTTCTATTGCTAGTTTTTAGGCAAAACTCAAAAATATACTGTAAAAAGGACATTTCTCAGGTTTCAAATAATTCTGTTCCAAGTGGTACGAATATTGATTATTTCATATATAATGTGATCGAAACAAATAAAAGAAGTTTACTTCCATTTTGCAACCGCTTTCTCCTCCCGCACGCATCTCGCAAACCTTAAAACACTATTTTGTTTTTGTAAACGTAATACTAGAATGAAAATGAATTTATTTTCATTAAAATACAAATTTAACACACAAGCCCCAAAATTTGGTCTCGTTTCTTATTGCTTTAGCTTCTGTGTTTTTAGTTTGAGTTTTAGAATTAATTTCAATACGAATTTGTAAACGCACATGCATCTATCTTACATTTTCTGAAAGCACTTGTACTGAATTTCACTAGTAAAAAACTAAAAAGTGGACGTCGAGGATGTAAATTCCTAGTAAAATGACGTTTTCTAGGATTGAACACTAGTTTTGACGGATTTCTACTATTCTCTGCTCATTTGCTGGCAAATTAGCATGGATAAAGCAATGAAAAAAATATGTACGCATAGAACAATGATATGTCTATCCTCTAATATAAGTTTTATTCCTAAAAATCCCACCTCCTAATGAAAAATTAGAGTAAAGTCATTCCAAACAAACACAAGTGCTGCCCAAATTCCTTAGCTCGCGCGCAGAGAGAAATGTTAACCCGGGTATGGCGGTTTCTGAAGTACAACTCTAAAACTTCGAAAATAAGCATGCATTCGATGCGTGATAGAGAGAATAGAATACTGAGAGGAATTTGAAATGTCTGAAGTTGAAGCTGAAGTGGCACCGACATCTGTAGAATCCCAGAGCATGGCTTCACCAGCCAAGAAGGAAAAGAAAGCAAAGGCTCCAAAACCAGCTAAGGCTGAAAAACCTAAAGGGGATAAAAAAGCCTAGGCACCAGCAAACCACCCAAAATACACAGAAATGATCAACAAATCCATTGCTGGCCTGAAAGAACGCGGGGGATCTAGCCGTCAGGCCATTCTCATATACATAATGGCCAATTTCCAGGTTGGCAATGATGCAAAAGTTGTGAATATGCACCTTAAGCAAGCTTTGAAGCGTTGCCTTGCAAATGGAATTGTTATAAATCCAAAAGGTACTGGCGTAACTGGTTCTTTCAAGCAAATAATAATTTCTTAGACCACACTGCTTTTCCATTAAAAACAAAAAAAAATTTTAAACAAGAAAAACGGGTTTTAATTTTCTATAAAGCAGTGAAATACAAAACAATTAATTATGCACAAAAGCTCCGAATATTTCGGCCCCACATCCGGGAGCCTTTCTCAACGGAAAAAAAAAATAAAATAAATAAAAAAAAATAAAAAACTTAACTTACATCACAATACTAAACACATAAAGAGAAAGAAAAAAAAAAACACAAAAGAAAAAATATAAATAAATAAGAAACAAAACTCACATATTAAATAAACACTTCCATGCACTGAATGTCTATAATGATTCAACTCGCCTCCTCCCAGTGTATAAATGGAAATATATTAAATAAACACTTCCATGCACTGAATGTCTATAATGATTCAACTCGCCTCCTCCCAGTATATAAATGGAAATCTATCAAAAATGAACAATATATTTATACTTAGACCAAAACAATAAAAGGTCAACTAACCCCCCGGCCCATAACCCCTAATTAAATTTCACAAGTTCATCAACCAATTTATGAATTATAAATTGAATGGATTCGTTTGGTTGCAAGCTTAGCTGCAGTTCGTTTACTTTTCTCATCATTTAACCCATTCTGACCTTTGTTCGCAAGGTCATCTTTCGTTTCAGAAATATTATTAAAATCAGTACTGGTTGAATATCTTGCCTGCATTTTAATTAAACTATTATAAATTGAATTGATCCCAAATTCCCCTTCATCTCTATTTATACTAGTACCCCCATATATTATCTTTTTTATTTCTATAATTTCCCTGAAGCTTTGTAAAAGTCCTACAGACGTATCTACTATTTTTGTTTGATCAAATAAAATACTGTGATGAGGAAAATTATAAAGATGTTCTGCAACAGCTGACTCAAACGTTTCTGGTGTTTTGTTTTGTTTTAGAGCGCAATCTATTGCATTCTTGTGTTGTTGTAGCCTATTTTCTAAAGTTTGTTGCGTTCTTCCCACATAAAATTTACCACAAGAACATGGAATTTTGTATACTCCCTTTTGCAAATTTCTCGGTACCTTGTCTTTCCCTTTATTTAACAACGAACTTATATTATGTCCTGATTTAAATGCTGTATTTATATTATGTTTTTTTAATTCTTTTCTTAATTTTTGTGATAAAATTGGTATAAAAGGCAAAGTTATGTAATTTGTTTCTTGATTTGACCCATCTTCTTCTAATATTTTTGGTTCCGTCAACTTTTTTTTCCTTTTTTCAATTATTTGAGAAATCATATTTTCCGGATAGCCATTACCTATTAGAATATCCTTAATAAAAATTAGTTCATTTCTTATGTATCCTGGTGATGCTAATTTTAATACCCTATCAACTAAAGAAATAACCCCACCCCTTTTTACCTGGATTGGATGATTTGATGTGAAAGACAAATAACGGTTGTTACTAGTCGGTTTACGGTAAATTGAAAATGCTAGTTCGTTATTATTTCTATGGATCAAAATATCTAGAAACGGTAACTTATTCTCTGTTTCCTTTTCAATTGTAAAAATTAATTCTCCTCCCAAATTATTTAAATGTTCCAAAAAACCTTCAATTTCTGATTCCCCGTAATTCCAAATAACTAAAATATCATCCATATATCTGCCCCAAAATTTAGGTTTTAAAAAATATGTTTCTATAGCTAAATTTTCAACATACTCTACATAAATATTTGCTAACAACGGACTTAAAGGCCCTCCCATTGCTAAACCCCTAATTTGATGGTAAAAATTATCTCTAAACGTGAAATAGTTAGTATACCTGCTAGTTATTCTGACTAAATTTAATATAGTTTCCAGTTCAATTCCCGAAGGTAATTCTTCTATCTCATTTTTTCGTTCCTCAAGTTTTTTGGATAAAATACTAAACGATTTATCAAAAGGAATATACGTATACATGGATTTTATATCAAAACTGAACAATCTAGATTCTTCTGATATTTCTACACTTATAAGTTTATCTTTTAAAAATTTTGAGTTTTTTATATACGAATTTTGGAGATATAATAATGGTTTAAGTGTCATTGCTGCCCATTTCTCGATTTTTACCGTTGGTGAATTGGTTGTTGAAACAATAGGTCTTAAGGGGATGCCTGTTTTGTGTATTTTTGGCAAACCATATATTCTAGGGCTAACTGATCCCCTTGGAAAGAACTTGTGATACATCTGGGGTGTGATACATCCATTTGTTTTAAGGTCTTCTAAATCTTTTCTTAATCTTTTAACATACAAATCAGTTGGGTCCGAGTTAAGTTTTTTATATGTTGAAGTATCACTTAGAATTGTTTCTATCTTACTATCATAATCATCTTTTTCTAGGATTACTACTGTATTGCTCTTATCCGCTTTCGTTATTATTAGAGAATCATCTTTTTTTATTTTTTTAAATCTTTTAAAATTTTAATATCTTTGTTCTTAACTTTTTCTTGATAACTACCAAAATCTGTTAAAATATTCACTACCCTTAGTCTTAACTCATCTACATTATTTACATCTTTTGGAAACTTATGAATCCCTGTTTCAATCTTTGAAATAATTTCCTCTATCGGTACATTTTTAGGATTTAGTCCAAATTTTATACCTCTTTCAAGGATTTCCTTTTGTTCTTTGGCTAACTCCTTTTTGCTTAAATTAATCACCCCAGGACCTGGGAAATAATTAGGCTTATACATTGATAGTTTTTGTTTTTCTTTTTCCCTTTTTAACTGCAAAAATTTTTGGTTTAGTCTTTCCCTAGATAATCTTAGAACATGTTCAAAAGAATTTTTAAAAATTGATATAATTTGTTGGAAATCATTTGTATTAAGGAAATTACCAAGGCTATGTTTTAAAAAATCTATTTCTTTTACAACTTGTGATCTCTGGAAACGTTTATCTTTCAGCACATGGTTTAAGTTTAGTAAATTTACCTTTCTCGTGTGCTTTTCTTCATTATATGTATTTAAATGATAATTAAAACGAAACGATTTTGGAATTAGTTTATTTACTTTGCACTTTTCTAAAAACTTTTGTTGTGTAATTATATTGGCATGTTTTTTTGCTAAATTCAAAAATAATAAAATTGAATTGGTCTTTTGCCACCCGTAGGCTAGACGTAAATAATTTCTTAGACCACACTGCTTTTCCATTAAAAACAAAAAAAAAATTTAAACAAGAAAAACGGGTTTTAATTTTCTATAAAGCAGTGAAATACAAAACAATTAATTATGCACAAAAGCTCCGAATATTTCGGCCCCACATCCGGGAGCCTTTCTCAACGGAAAAAAAATAAAATAAATAAAAAAAAACAAAAAACTTAACTTACATCACAATACTAAACACATAAAGAGAAAGAAAAAAAAAACAAAAAAACAAAAGAAAAAATATAAATAAATAAGAAACAAAACTCACATATTAAATAAACACTTCCATGCACTGAATGTCTATAATGATTCAACTCGCCTCCTCCCAGTGTATAAATGGAAATATATTAAATAAACACTTCCATGCACTGAATGTCTATAATGATTCAACTCGCCTCCTCCCAGTATATAAATGGAAATCTATCAAAAATGAACAATATATTTATACTTAGACCAAAACAATAAAAGGTCAACTAACCCCCCGGCCCATAACCCCTAATTAAATTTCACAAGTTCATCAACCAATTTATGAATTATAAATTGAATGGATTCGTTTGGTTGCAAGCTTAGCTGCAGTTCGTTTACTTTTCTCATCATTTAACCCATTCTGACCTTTGTTCGCAAGGTCATCTTTCGTTTCAGAAATATTATTAAAATCAGTACTGGTTGAATATCTTGCCTGCATTTTAATTAAACTATTATAAATTGAATTGATCCCAAATTCCCCTTCATCTCTATTTATACTAGTACCCCCATATATTATCTTTTTTATTTCTATAATTTCCCTGAAGCTTTGTAAAAGTCCTACAGACGTATCTACTATTTTTGTTTGATCAAATAAAATACTGTGATGAGGAAAATTATAAAGATGTTCTGCAACAGCTGACTCAAACGTTTCTGGTGTTTTGTTTTGTTTTAGAGCGCAATCTATTGCATTCTAAGAAATTATTTACGTCTAGCCTACGGGTGGCAAAAGACCAATTCAATTTTATTATTTTTGAATTTAGCAAAAAAACATGCCAATATAATTACACAACAAAGTTTTTAGAAAAGTGCAAAGTAAATAAACTAATTCCAAAATCGTTTCGTTTTAATTATCATTTAAATACATATAATGAAGAAAAGCACACGAGAAAGGTAAATTTACTAAACTTAAACCATGTGCTGAAAGATAAACGTTTCCAGAGATCACAAGTTGTAAAAGAAATAGATTTTTTAAAACATAGCCTTGGTAATTTCCTTAATACAAATGATTTCCAACAAATTATATCAATTTTTAAAAATTCTTTTGAACATGTTCTAAGATTATCTAGGGAAAGACTAAACCAAAATTTTTGCAGTTAAAAAGGGAAAAAGAAAAACAAAAACTATCAATGTATAAGCCTAATTATTTCCCAGGTCCTGGGGTGATTAATTTAAGCAAAAAGGAGTTAGCCAAAGAACAAAAGGAAATCCTTGAAAGAGGTATAAAATTTGGACTAAATCCTAAAAATGTACCGATAGAGGAAATTATTTCAAAGATTGAAACAGGGATTCATAAGTTTCCAAAAGATGTAAATAATGTAGATGAGTTAAGACTAAGGTAGTGAATATTTTAACAGATTTTGGTAGTTATCAAGAAAAAGTTAAGAACAAAGATATTAAAATTTTAAAAGATTTAAAAAAAGATGATTCTCTAATAATAACGAAAGCGGATAAGAGCAATACAGTAGTAATCCTAGAAAAAGATGATTATGATAGTAAGATAGAAACAATTCTAAGTGATACTTCAACATATAAAAAACTTAACTCGGACCCAACTGATTTGTATGTTAAAAGATTAAGAAAAGATTTAGAAGACCTTAAAACAAATGGATGTATCACACCCCAGATGTATCACAAGTTCTTTCCAAGGGGATCAGTTAGCCCTAGAATATATGGTTTGCCAAAAATACACAAAACAGGCATCCCCTTAAGACCTATTGTTTCAACAACCAATTCACCAACGGTAAAAATCGAGAAATGGGCAGCAATGACACTTAAACCATTATTATATCTCCAAAATTCGTATATAAAAAACTCAAAATTTTTAAAAGATAAACTTATAAGTGTAGAAATATCAGAAGAATCTAGATTGTTCAGTTTTGATATAAAATCCATGTATACGTATATTCCTTTTGATAAATCGTTTAGTATTTTATCCAAAAACTTGAGGAACGAAAAAATGAGATAGAAGAATTACCTTCGGGAATTGAACTGGAAACTATATTAAATTTAGTCAGAATAACTAGCAGGTATACTAACTATTTCACGTTTAGAGATAATTTTTACCATCAAATTAGGGGTTTAGCAATGGGAGGGCCTTTAAGTCCGTTGTTAGCAAATATTTATGTAGAGTATGTTGAAAATTTAGCTATAGAAACATATTTTTTAAAACCTAAATTTTGGGGCAGATATATGGATGATATTTTAGTTATTTGGAATTACGGGGAATCAGAAATTGAAGGTTTTTTGGAACATTTAAATAATTTGGGAGGAGAATTAATTTTTACAATTGAAAAGGAAACAGAGAATAAGTTACCGTTTCTAGATATTTTGATCCATAGAAATAATAACGAACTAGCATTTTCAATTTACCGTAAACCGACTAGTAACAACCGTTATTTGTCTTTCACATCAAATCATCCAATCCAGGTAAAAAGGGGTGTGGTTATTTCTTGAGTTGATAGGGTATTAAAATTAGCATCACCAGGATACATAAGAAATGAACTAATTTTTATTAAGGATATTCTAATAGGTAATGGCTATCCGGAAAATATGATTTCTCAAATAATTGAAAAAAGGAAAAAAAAGTTGACGGAACCAAAATATTAGAAGAAGATGGGTCAAATCAAGAAACAAATTACATAACTTTGCCTTTTATACCAATTTTATCACAAAAATTAAGAAAAGAATTAAAAAAACATAATATAAATACAGCATTTAAATCAGGACATAATATAAGCTCGTTGTTAAATAAAGGGAAAGACAAGGTACCGAGAAATTTGCAAAAGGGAGTATACAAAATTCCATGTTCTTGTGGTAAATTTTATGTGGGAAGAACGCAACAAACTTTAGAAAATAGGCTACAACAACACAAGAATGCAATAGATTGCGCTCTAAAACAAAACAAAACACCAGAAACGTTTGAGTCAGCTGTTGCAGAACATCTTTATAATTTTCCTCATCACAGTATTTTATTTGATCAAACAAAAATAGTAGATACGTCTGTAGGACTTTTACAAAGCTTCAGGGAAATTATAGAAATAAAAAGATAATATATGGGGGTACTAGTATAAATAGAGATGAAGGGGAATTTGGGATCAATTCAATTTATAATAGTTTAATTAAAATGCAGGCAAGATATTCAACCAGTACTGATTTTAATAATATTTCTGAAACGAAAGATGACCTTGCGAACAAAGGTCAGAATGGGTTAAATGATGAGAAAAGTAAACGAACTGCAGCTAAGCTTGCAACCAAACGAATCCATTCAATTTATAATTCATAAATTGGTTGATGAACTTGTGAAATTTAATTAGGGGTTATGGGCCGGGGGGTTAGTTGACCTTTTATTGTTTTGGTCTAAGTATAAATATATTGTTCATTTTTGATAGATTTCCATTTATATACTGGGAGGAGGCGAGTTGAATCATTATAGACATTCAGTGCATGGAAGTGTTTATTTAATATATTTCCATTTATACACTGGGAGGAGGCGAGTTGAATCATTATAGACATTCAGTGCATGGAAGTGTTTATTTAATATGTGAGTTTTGTTTCTTATTTATTTATATTTTTTCTTTTGTGTTTTTTTTTTCTTTCTCTTTATGTGTTTAGTATTGTGATGTAAGTTAAGTTTTTTGTTTTTTTTATTTATTTTATTTTTTTTTCCGTTGAGAAAGGCTCCCGGATGTGGGGCCGAAATATTCGGAGCTTTTGTGCATAATTAATTGTTTTGTATTTCACTGCTTTATAGAAAATTAAAACCCGTTTTTCTTGTTTAAAATTTTTTTTTGTTCTTTCAAGCTTGCAAAGCCTGTCAAGTCTGAAAAATCCATCTCTGTAAAGCCGGCCAAGCCCACAGCTAAGAAAGCCTCAGTCAAGAAAACAGCCAAACCTACTACAGTTAAAAAGTCAACTTCAGCCAAAAAGGTTACCAAGCCTATGGCTGGTAGCAAGAAACCTGTAAAGGTTTCCAAGAAACCCACTGTTGCCAAAAAAGCCGTATCAGCAAAGAAATCGACACCCAAGAAGGTGTCGTCTGTCAAAAAGGCTCCCGCCAAGAAAGTGGCATCTCAAAAGCCTGTAGCCAAGAAAGCATCAAAAAAGTAATTTCCATAATAGCTTATCCTATACTACCAAACAGCCCTTTTCAGGGCTATGAAAGCAAATGCTCGACGCTCGAAACTTTCTGTTCAGAAAGTTACAATGATATTAATTTTAAATTCGACTTTCTAATTTTCCCTTTCAACTATAATTCAGCTGCTGTTTATGCCTAAAACACGTTCGACAATCTTTACTTTTGAACTATAGCGTTATTACCGTCTAAAAAACACCATCTTCAGGACTAATTGTGACGGCTGGCTCGTAAGGGTTCAAGCTTATTAATAAAGTGGTAACAATAATAAGCTTACAAATACCTGGTCATAGCCGAATGGGTTGAGCAGCACCTTCAAATCGTGGGGGCTATTTTGTAAGAGAGAAAAAGCCCCCAAAGTGTTTCTACCTTTGATGACTTGGCTACCCTATAGCTTCCTACCCGAGAGCTCCCTCTCGTACATAAAATGTTTCTACCTTTGATGACTAGGCTACCCTATAGCTTCCTAGTTTAGATTAGGAAAATGAGCTCCCTCTCCTACAATAAATGCCTAAGCTTTGTAAGTAGATGAATGGGCAAGCAAACTTTATTTCTTGTTACAAAAGGACAAGCCTCGAAAGTTTATTTAGATTCTGTTGGGTAAGAGAGAAATCCCTCCACCCTCCCCAATCAATTGATGGGGGAGGGTACACCCCCCCCTCCCCTCTCCAAGCGATGGGGCATCCAAGGCTGTATATCCATTTCCTTTCGTAGCAAGTAATTTCAGGAGGAGGGTTGCTAGCCCAACCGTCCCTAGGTGCATTTAGTTCTCCGGTGGCTAGCCGGAAAGCCAGAGGCACGTGAAGTCAGCTCTGCATGTGCCATGAATGCATGGGAGCAAATTTCGGACGAGCACCATTACCTCCATACAAAAATTTTTAAACTCAGAAACTGAATTTGTTATCATTTTCTCTGCCAAAACAGAATTGGAAAAGATATTTTTTTTCTCTTTACATCCAAATTTAAGGCAAAAAAATATCTTTAACCTACATAAAATTTTAAAACTAGCCTATGGAACAAATAATTTTCAAATCTAGAAAACTAGAATTTTGACTTTTTCTGCTCTATATAATTAGCTCCCCCTGAAGAATTCTGGAGCCCTGTATGTCCTAGCTCTCTCATAGCTGTCTTCTCTACTATTTCTTGAAGACCGTGAACTATCCCTGTAGAGATACCCATCTTTTCTATGTCTTTTATTTCGGTCTTCCTTTTCTGCCATATCGAACCTCCTTTTGCGGCCATCCCTTTTTCTCTCCATTTCATCCAGATTGTCCTCTTTATTTTCCACGATTTCTAAATTTGCTGCATTACTCTCGTATGCATTGCTGAAGTCATGATACCTGCCATTACAAATCACACAGTCCCAATAAAAAGATATCTCTAATTCAAAGCTTTGATCCATACTAATATTGATTGATGAAACTCTAATTTTCAAATGAATGCTTCACTGTCCGTGTGTTTGAATTATATGGCGGAAACCGCCGTACCCGGGTTAACATTTCTCTCTGCGCGAGCTAAGGAATTTCGGCCTTAATTGTGTTTGTTTGGAATGGCTTTATTCAAATTTTTGATTAGTTTGGTAGGATTTTGAGCAATGAAACCTATACTAAAGAATAAACAGGTCATTCTTCTATAATTAGATATTTTTTTATGCTTCATCCATGCTAAATTGCCAGCAAATGGGTGGAGGAGGGATTTTGAATTGAAAGTTAAGTATTTTCCAGTAGAAAAACACTTCCGAGGAATATGCCAATTGCCCTCGAGCCGCTTTAAAAACAATCAAGAAACGAAAGAAGGCTGATCACAAAGAAAGAAATGGCGAAAAGAAAACTACGAGATGTCCCCAATATGTCTGAAAAGTTCAAAAGAAAGAAATAAGGAAGCTGCTCGAAATTACAGAATAAAGAAGCGAATCCGGAATCAAATCTTGAAACAGAGGTAGAATTTTTGAAAAAGAAAATTGCGCTGCTGGAAGAAGAATTGAAATGTCTGAAATCTCGTAAGTAGAGCAGAAAAAGTCAAAATTCTAATTTTCAAAATTATTTATTCCATAGGCTAGTTTTGAAATTTTATGTAGGTTAAAGATATTTTTTTGCCTTAAATTTGGATGTAAAGAGAAAAAAATATCTTTTCCAATTCTATTTTGGCAGAGAAAATGATAACAAATTCAATTTCTGAGTTTAAAAATTTTTGTATGGAGGTAATGGTGCTCATCCGAAGTCTGCTCCCATGCATTCATGGCGCATGCAGAGCTGACTTCACGTGCCTCTGGATATCCGGTTAGCCACCGGAGACCTAAATGCACCTAGGGACGGTTGGGCTAGCAACCCTCCTCCTGAAATTACTTGCTACGAAAGGAAATGGATATACAGCCTTGGATGCCCCATCGCTTGGAGAGGGGAGGAGGGTGTACCCCTCCCCCATCACTTGATGGAGGAGGGGGTGGAGGGATTTCTCTCTTATCCAACAGAATCTAAATAAACTTTCGAGGCTTGTCCTTTTGTAACAAATAAAAGCAGTTTACTTCCATTTTGCAACCACTATCCCCTCCCGCACGCATTTTGCAAACCATAAGACACTATTTCTGTTTTTGTAAATTTAATACTAGAAGGAAAATACATTTATTTTCATTAAAATACAAATTTAACACACAAGCCTCAAAATTTGGTCTCGTTTCTTATTGCTTTAGCTTCTGTGTTTTACTTCTGTGCTGTACGAATATTGATTATTTTATATATAATGTGTTCGAAACAAATAAAAGAAGTTTACTTCCATTTTGCAACCGCTTTCTCCTCCCGCACGCATCTTGCAAACCATAAGACACTATTTCTGTTTTTGTAAACTTAATACTAGAAGGAAAATACATTTATTTTCATTAAAATACAAATTTAACACACAAGCCCCAAAATTTGGTCTCGTTTCTTATTGCTTTAGCTTCTGTGTTTTTAGTTTGAGTTTTAGAATTAATTTCAATACGAATTTGCAAATGCACATGCATCTATCTTACATTATCTGAAAGCACTTGTACTGAATTTTACTAGTAAAAAATAAAAAGTGGACGTTGAGGATGTAAATTCCTAGTAAAAAGGCGTTTTTTAGGATTGAACACTAGTTTTGACGGATTTCCACTATTCTCTGCTCATTTGCTGGCAAATTAGCAAGGATAAAGCAATGAAAAAAATATGTACGTATAGAAGAATGATATGCCTATCCTCTAACATAGGTTTTATTCCTCAAAATCCCACCTCCTAATGAAAAATGAGAATAAAGTCATTCCAAACAAACACAAGTGCTGCCCAAATTCCTTAGCTCGCACGCAGAGAGAAATGTTAACCCGGGTACGGCGGTTTCGGGAACTATAATGTAAAACTTGAAAATAAGCATGCAATCGAGATTTAGTCGATTAAGTGATAGAGAGAATACTGAGAGGAATTTGAAATGTCTGAAGTTGAAGCTGAAGTGGCACCGACATCTGTAGAATCCCAGAGCATGGCTTCACCAGCCAAGAAGGAAAAGAAAGCAAAGGCTCCAAAACCGGCTAAGGCTGCAAAACCTAAAGGGGATAAAAAGGCCAAAACACCAGCAAACCACCCAAAATACACGGAAATGATCACCAAATCCATTGCTGACCTGAAAGAACGCGGGGGATCTAGCCGTCAAGCTATTCTCAAATACATAATGGCCAATTTTCAGGTTGGCAATGATGCAAAAGTTGTGAATATGCATCTTAAGCAAGCTTTGAAGCGTTGCCTTGCAAATGGAATTGTTATAAATCCAAAAGGTACTGGCGTAACTGGTTCTTTCAAGCTTGCAAAGCCTGTCAAGGCCGAAAAATCCATGTCTGCAAAGTCAGCCAAGCCCACAGCTAAGAAAGCCTCAGTCAAGAAAACAGCCAAACCTACTACAGTTAAAAAGTCAACTTCAGCCAAAAAGGTTACCAAGCCTATGGCTAGTAGCAAGAAACCTGTAAAGGTTTCCAAGAAACCCACTGTTGCCAAAAAGCCGTACCAGCAAAGAAATCGACACCCAAGAAGATGTCGTCTAGCAAAAAGGCTCCCGCCAAGAAAGTGGCATCTAAAAAGCCAGTAGCCAAGAAAGCAGCAAAAAAGTAATTTCCATAATAGGTTATCCTATACTACCAAACAGCCCTTTTCAGGGCTATCAAAGCAAATGCTCGACGCTCGAAACTTTCTGTTCAGAAAGTTACAATGATATTAATTTTAAATTCGAATTTCTAATTCTCCCTTTTAACTATAATTCAGCTGTTGTTTACGCCTAAAACACGTTCGACAATATTTACTTTTGTGCGAGCTAAGGAATTTCGGCCTTAATTGTGTTTGTTTGGAATGGCTTTATTCAAATTTTTGATTAGTTGGTAGGATTTTGAGCAAAGAAACCTATACTAAAGAATAAACAGGTCATTCTTCTATAGGTAGATATTTTTTTCATTGCTTCATCCATTCTAACTTGCCAGCAAATGGGTGGAGGAGGGATTTTGAATTGAAAGTTAAGTATTTTCCAGTATAAAAACACTTCCGAGGAATATGCCAATTGCCCTCGAGGCGCTTTAAAAATAATCAAGAAACGAAATAAGGCTGATCACAAGGAAAGAAATGGCGAAAAGAAAACTACGAGATGTCCCCAAGAATGTCTGAAAAGTTCAAAAGAAAGAAATAAGGAAGCTGCTCGAAATTACAGAATAAAGAAGGGAATCCGGAATCAAGATCTTGAAACAGAGGTAGAATTTTTGAAAAAGAAAATTGCGCTGCTGGAAAAAGAAATGCTAACTTGCCAGCAAATGGGCAGAGAATAGTGGAAATCCGTCAAAAATGGTGTTCAATTTCAGAAAACACCTTTTTTCTAGGAATTTCAATCCTTGAAATCGACTTTGTTTTTGTTATTAGTAGAATTTAGTACACATGCTTTCAGAAAATATAAGATAGATGCATGTGTGTTTGCAAATTTGTATTGAAATTAATTCTAAAACTCTGATTAAAAACACAGAAGTAAAGTAATAAAAAACTCCTACCCGAGAGCTCCCTCTCGTACATAAAATGTTTCTACCTTTGATGACTAGGCTACCCTATTGCTTCCTAGTTTAGATTAGGAAAATGAGCTCCCTCTCCTACAATACATGCCTAAGCTTTGTAAGTAGATGAATGGGCAAGCAAACTTTATTTCTTGTTACAAAAGGACAAGCCTCGAAAGTTTATTTAGATTCTGTTGGGTAAGAGAGAAATCCCTCCACCCCTCCCCAATCAATTGATGGGGGAGGGTACAACCCCCCTTCCCTCTTTAAGCGATGGGGCATCCAAGGCTGTATATCCATTTCCTTTCGTAGCAAGTAATTTCAGGAGGAGGGTTGCTAGCCCAACCGTCCCTAGGTGCATTTAGTTCTCCGGTGGCTAGCCGGATATCCAGAGGCACGTGAAGTCAGCTCTGCATGCGCCATGAATGCATGGGAGCAGACTTCGGACGAGCACCATTACCTCCATACAAAAATTTTTAAACTCAGAAACTGAATTTGTTATCATTTTCTCTGCCAAAATAGAATTGGAAAAGATATTTTTTTCTCTTTACATCCAAATTTAAGGCAAAAAAATATCTTTAACCTACAAAAAATTTCAAAACTAGCCTATGAAATAAATAATTTTGAAAATTGGAATTTTGACTTTTTCTGCTCTATATACGAGATTTCAGACATTTCAATTCTTCTTCCAGCAGCGCAATTTTCTTTTTCAAAAATTCTACCTCTGTTTCAAGATCTTGATTCCGGATTCGCTTCTTTTGTCTGTAATTTCGAGCAGCTTCCTTATTTCTTTCTTTTGAACTTTTCAAACATTCTTGGGGACATCTTGTAGTTTTCTTTTCGCCATTTCTTTCCTTGTGATCAGCCTTCTTTCGTTTGTTGATTGTTTTTAAAGCGGCTCGAGGGCAATTGGCATATTCCTCGGAAGTGTTTTTCTTGCCTTTAATTTCATTTTTCCTTGCTCCATCACCCTGGTCAACTTCTGTGGGAAAACTGATGCCACACATTGGTACCGAGACCACACGCACAGTGTCTGTGGTATTTTGATCTGAGTTTAAATCGTCAGTGTTAACCATGTTTGAGTCTTGGCAAGCTTCCAAAGCTTGCCAAGGGTCCATGTCGAACAGATGCTTTTCCATTTCTAAAATATCATCAAGCGTGTTGTTTTCGCTCATTAGCTGCCAATCTGTTTTAAAGATTTCATAATCTGCATCAATAGAAGTGAATATTTGATCGTAACTACTTATATTCATATTTGCCTTATCCCTTTTTCCTTAATCAAACAAGTATTGTTTCCTTGGTATCTAATTGTCAAATGAACGCTTTATCTACAGCGCAAACAATTTATACTCCAGCTGGCGAACTCAGTTCCTCTGACAAAAAATTCTGTGCGCGAACTCAAGCTTGTATAAAACGGGTTGTAACTTGTAAACGCTATTCATTTGATAATTAGATTTCGTCAAGACTTCATTTAACATGGCTCCAAAAACTTCAGAAAAAGCAGCAAAGAAAGCTGGTAAGGCGTCAAAAAATATCACTAAAACTGATAAGAAAAGGAAAAGAAAGAGGAAGGAAAGCTATGCCATTTACATTTACAAAGTTCTCAAGCAAGTGCACCCCGATACCGGTGTTTCTAGCAAGGCAATGAGCATCATGAATAGCTTTGTCAACGATATCTTTGAAAGGATTGCCGCGGAAGCCTCTCGTGTAGCTCACTACAACAAGAGGTCCACCATCACTAGCAGAGAGGTTCAAACTACTGTGAGGCTACTCCTACTCGGGGAACTTGCCAAGCACGCTGTTAGTGTTTCACCCGCTAAAACCAAATAGCACACACTTTCGTTTACCCTTTTAATAATATCAGGTTGAGTTATCCTTCCTCAAACATCAATAAGCTCATTTTGCACAACTGGGGACAGATGCATCCCATTTCCCAAACTTTTTTTAATATGCTTTTTCAGCTTGTCATCATCACATCGCATTTTCATTCTCAAAAGAGCACGGAAATTTCCATCGTTTAAAGCTGGTCATTTTTCTTCGGGACGCAGAGGACCTTGTTCATTCGTACCACGAAGGGCTAGCTGCTGTCGACCACAAAAAACAATAGTTTCCACAACCGGTTTAAGTCTCATGCCATTTTCTTTTGCTTGAGCGTTTCGAGCATCAACCAACTTGAAGAGAATATTGTCTTTTTTGCCTTTCTGTACGGCTACAAAGCTCTTCGCAAGTACAGCACTTCCTATGTGGAAATTAAATTTACTGTGACAAGCGAAAACTTTAATCGTGTCTTTCCACGCTGTAAATGCTGTAATTGCAATTTTCTCGGACATTTCGGGGGGAGGGGGCTCAAAACCCCTAACCACCCCCCTGGATACGGCCTTGCCTTATACAGTTTGCGTGATTAAATAGGTTACGGATGGCAATGGTCATGGGATTAAATCTTCATTTAGCTATCTGAAAACAGACAAACGTCAAATTTGGATTATGTAGATAAAGAAAGTGGAATAAAATTAAAAAAAAACTATTCTAGTCTTAATTTTCAAAGAAAAAAGAAGATAAGTTGTCAATAAAATGCATTTTGCTGATTAAACATTCCTGCATAAATTGAAATCAGCGCAATTTTTATCTGTTCCTCCCTCTTTTGCCCATGGAAGGCTAATTATACTTGGGCCATCAATACCCTCCAATTAACTTTTTTATACTGTCGACTTGTAGATCAAAAAGTTCTGTAGTGTTTTTTTTTTTTTTTTTTTTTTTTTTTTTTACCATTTGGCTTTAGCTCAAAGGGGAAAGGATAAAGTCGCCTAAATTTTACTAGCATTGTCTGACCCCTTATCTCCCATTCTTCGTAAATGAAGCATTGAAACCCTTCGAGAGAACTATAATTATTCGCTGTTAGTATATAGGAACGTGCCCAGTTTCTGAAGGATGAGTTTGAGCTACAGCCTGAAAAACAAAATTGCTACCGCTCGTCCGAGGAAGAGGGTGAAATCCCTTCTCTTGGTTTACATAGTTTCGACACAGGTTAATTTTTCATTTTCCTTGTGTTAGGCTATTGCTTAAATTTCCTCAGAAAAATCATACAACTCTTTTTAGCCTTTTTGTTCAATTTCTTTTTTGTTTGCCTAAATCTTGAAACCCCTGTTTCATCATGCTCTATCTGAATATGAAATTGTGTCCAATTTTGCCTATTTCTTTAGTGGAAGAAAGCTTCATTTTCAGTTCCGTATTCCAATAGAAATAGTCAATAGTAGCATTAAAAAATATTCTAATGCTATAGTTTGTAATCAAAAGGCAATAAAAGCGATGTAAAGTAAACTCACCTTAAATTAATTTTACGGGATTAATTTTGTCTACAAACCTCAACTTTTCTGAGCGAAAATTGAATAATGTGTATATACGTCCAGTCATTCTTGCAAAAGCGAATAGAATAGACACTTCTCCCTCTGTCCAAAATTTCGGCTGCTTGTACTTATGCATCTAGCAAACAATTAAAAAAGCAATTAAACAACTAAATTTGGTTTCTAAAAAATTGTTTGAAAAGCTAAATGATTGTGTCAAGTGAATCACTGTCTCTGTATCGCCTATTGACGTTATTTTGCGTAATTTGTGGCAAAGCGCAAGTTCTGTGTGCCATCCGCTGGGCTGGGATGGCTCTAGTCTATTAACGTTAGTATTACAATTATAAAAAATTTCTAAGACAACTCCAGTTATTCTTGACAAAATGAAAAACTTTCGAAGAAGAAAAAACGAGGATAATTCCAGCCAGTGAAAAAACGAAGGATGAACGTGCAGACATTTCCGTCGAGACCTTCGCTCAACCAAATTAGATGTACAGAAATACAGCTTTAAATACTGTAATAATATTAATATTTAAAAGTGTGTTAACTTTTCCCCGGTGCCCTGCCAATAAGGGAAGACCGGTGGCGGTGGGGCCAAAACAGTGCGCCACCGCCCTGCCGCCAGTAAGATGTCGGCGGCGTGATCAATGTTGGCCACAAACATTAATGTTTTCGTCAGTCTTTCCCAAATCACAGCTTAAATTTACAACAGATTCGAGCCTATTCATGAGTTCAAAAATTCACAGGTTGCTGACTGGAAATTGGTATTCTTTGTTATTCATCAAGAGAAGTAGAAATCTGGTAGAAATGAAATGGCTGTGGCGTTTCTGAACCCTTGCATAATCCGAGTAGTTGAAGTATCTATTAGCTATGTATTCTTAACATAAATGATTATAAAAATTAGCAGTTTTTTTTCATCGAGCATTACTGCATACAAGACTTCAAATACCGTATCACAAAATTCGTCAGTTATCTGGGTACAAACTTTGAATGTAAATTTGACCTTAAAAACTTAATTTTTTCATAATGCCCTTAGCCTATACCTGTTTTGTCACCTTTAAAACAGTCGAAATGGGCGACTTTGATATTTCTCTACCTTAACCCGTGCCACAACTTTCCATAAAAACCCAATATGTCCCCAGGGCACAACTTACAACCTTTGCCCCGAGGGCTGGGGGGATTTGTTATCCTCAAAGACATAATTTCCAGACCTTTCTGACAGACCTTTCAGAAAACATCTTTTTTCTAGGAATTTGAATCCTAGAAATCGACCTTTTTTTTGTTATTAGTAAACTTTAGTACACGTGCTTTCAGAAAATATAAGATAGATCCATGTGTGTTTGTGAATTCGCATTGAATTTGTATACGAATTCGTATATTTTTAAACTGTCGTGCTAGAGGGATTCTGGCAAAAACCATGTAGTTTTATAAAAATATATTTGTAGTGCTGTCAACATCTTTAAATTTTAAAAAAATTTCATTGACAGAGATTATTCCATCTATTTCTTAATTAGCACTTTTAATGTTATATAATAGATATCTCAAAACAAAAATAAAAAAGGCAGTATCATTCAGCCATGAGGGGGATGGTGTCCCCTCCTGTCCCCCCCCATTATGGGCACCCATGCCAGGCGAGTAGCTTCGAAACAAAAGGCTACTGAATCGGAAGCATACATTTTTAGGGGGGGGGGGCTCAAATTCGTGTTAATCTTCGTAAGAAACGCAACCGTGATCTTTCTCTACCTTGCTAAATATCTAACATATCTGTGTGTCTAATTTTTTCCTTATGGAAAAAATGTAGATGTTGTTAATGGTGGTTCAAACTATCAACTGCAGTAATTTTTTTCGGTTTTATGAGTAGTTTTCACTTTGTTTATTCATCTTTAATTATTTTATTACTCTTTTATTTAACCTTTTATATAATAATTTATTTATTATATTAATTATATTAATTTTATAATATTTATATTAATTTAATTTATCACTATATATATATATATATATATATATAGATATATATATATATATATATATATATATATATATATATATATATATATATATATATATATATATATATATATTATATATATATATATATATATATATATATATATATATATATATATATATATATATATATATATATATATATATATATATATATATATATATATATATATAATATATATATATATATATATATATATATATATATATATATATATATATATATATATATATATATATATATATATATATATGATAGTATATATGTGATTTATTTTATTTTCCATTCTATTTTTTTATCCTTCATATTACTTTTTTTTATTTATTTCCACCAAAAACAGTAAGTATGCAGTGCTTAATAATTGCTTAAAAGCTATACAACATTGTAAACTATGGGCCTAATCGTAAGCAAACAAGGTCAAGGTAATTAGGTTTATCTAGGTTAAACTGTAATGCTTTAAAATTTGTTTTTTTTTCAGGATAAACCTAGACTTGCTACCCCCCCCCCCCCCGTCATTGGTCTTTTAATCTGGTTAATCTAAAGATCCTTCCTCCCAAAAATATCACAGAAGTTTTGAGACAAAATATTTCTTAGATTAACCCGCCAAGGGGTGGGGTGTTTTTTTTAAATTAAACTTATTCCCCACCCCCTCCTGAAATGAACACAGTGCATAAACCTGTCCTGTATATTAAAGTGAATTTAATTCAGTTTTTTTTTTCATTATAATTTCAGAAATATATAACAATTTTATAACTCATCAATAGTTTTTACCAAAAAAAAAAAAATTAAAACTAGCTTAAGGAAATAAGTAATTTTGATAATCAGAAAACGAGAATTTTCCACTCTGCAATCTTGTAAGTTTCTTTGAAGTTGAAAAGAATATAGTTTTTTATAAGCATGTCAGCCTAATAAAACCTATGAGCTCCTCCAGACTGACTGCACATTTTCAGAGACTGATTCATCAGAAAGTGATAGTGTAATCAATTCTTTTCGAGTAGCCTTTTGTAAATTAAATTTGTTTAACTTTAGAAAACGGCACTGAATTTTGATTCTGTGAATCCGACATGAATCTGACCAAGTGATAATCTCAGAAACACCAGGATAGTTAGATAGAATTCTGTTTAACCAACAGGCCAACACCAATTGCTGTTTCGTTTGTTCTACGATCTGAACAAACTTTAGCGTCTTCTTCCTTTGCTTGTTATAGGGAGTCTTAACTACATTTCGTTGAAGTGTTCCTGTACCAGTTGTTCTACAATCCCTCTGAAAATAGTATATTCGTTGTTCCGAAATATCAAGAGTTTTCAGAAAAAAAGTTTCACAAACTCTTCTTGTAATGCCCCTTCCTGTAAAGTAGTGTCTCCCAGAAACTTTTCTTTGAGTTTCTACCTTTTATGTTCCGTTTCTTTTTATCAAACTTCACAGTTTTCAAATAGAGACTTTTCTTCTCTTGTGCATTGAGTTTCCAGAAGTCCTCAAAAATTTCTTTTCTCACATTATCACCGATCAGGAATTTACATAAGAACTTGCATGAGCTACTACACGACCTTTCCTTTGCTTCCCTTTCTCTATTAAAAACTCTTCAAATGTGGATCAACAAATGTCTTTCCTTTGCTTATAGCCTTTTGTTGTGAACCCATTGTAATGGGTCTGTTTTTGCTTTTCACTTTCTTTCTCTTCTTCTTCTTCTTCAATTATAGGCTTCGGATGAATCCATTTAATCTTTTTCGTATTGTATGATTATGTCAGGGGTGTCCTGGGAAATCAAATATAGAGATTAGACTATTATTATTCAATAATAGGCTTTATACATCATTGATGAAACCACCTATATTTAGGCAGTTAAAGACAGCTTTGAACAATTCAGCATCATCAGTTGAAGAGTGTCTCCTTTGTGTTAGTTGGTCAATATTAGGGGTTAGCTTGAGGCGCTTGAGTATAGCAGATAAAGTTAGCCATTCTTTTTTATGGTTGAGAGTTGCCACAGGGCAACCAAAAAGAACATGGTTGATGGTCTCATCATAGGTTTGACATAGGCGGCAAAGAGGGCTCATTACTGTTGGAATGGTTGTGTTTTGATAGAGATAAGTTTGGCTGTTAAGGCCAGTAGCATTTGATCGTATTCTGTGGTACATCTTTGAGTCTTTCCGGGATGTAAATGGAGAAAGGTTTGGTGGACATTGGTTTGCTAGATAAATTTTTAGGCGCCAATGGTTTACATCTCTTACTGGGATAGGTCTTCCAGAAATTATTTCAAGCTGAAGGGCAGATTTAGCTATTTCATCTGCCTTGTGGTTCCCTTTTATACCCATGTGACTTGGGATGTACTGGAATTTTGTGGATATACCTTGTTTAAGTAGTTGGTTCAATAGTACAAGAGTGGTGGAGGTGTCATTGTCTGGGTAGTCTGAATGTTCTGGTGATATTGAGGCAAGGGCTGATTTTGAGTCTGAATAAATTATAAGCGGGTGTTTCTTGGGGGGTTTGGCATCTTTATAATGGTTTCCAATGCAATGTTGATGGCAGCTATTTCAGCTGTCATGATACTAGCATCATTTTGGAGCCTTTCAGCAGCTGCTATACCTAAAGATGGGAAGTGGACTCCACAAGCAGTCCTGGAATCTGTTTTTGAGCCATCCACAAAAATTGGGAGGTGGTGGATATATCTCTGAGACTCAAATTCATGAAATAATGATTTTACATAGGCAAGGGAAAGGTCTGTTTTAATAGCTGGCGCAAACAAAAGGTTCACTTCTGGGTGGAGGTTAGCCCAGGAAGGTATCCGGGGGTAAATTTGAAATAAAGAAGATGAAGGTATGGGGTAGGTCATTTGGGTGGTTGCAAATTCCCGTGCAAGGCCCCTAAAAGCTCCAGGGTTTCTTAGCCAGTCATGTAATCTATGGGAACTGTTACCTTCAATTTTTGTAAAGTAGCGGGCAAGTAGAATGTCTCTACGCATGGCAATAGAGGTGAGACCACTTTCACTGAGGAGGAAGTTGGTTTTGGTGTGATTCCTGAGGCCAAGTATAGCATGGATCATAGTATTCTGGACAGTCTCCAGACTGCATAGTAGGGTATTTGAGCATGAGCCATATACAATTAGTCCATAATCAATCTGAGATCTAATATAAGTCTTATAGAAATTTATTAGAGTTTTTTCATGGCAACCCCAAGGCGTATTGAGTAGCCTTTGTAAGATACGCATTTTCCTGAGGCATTTTATTCTCACATTTTCAATGTGGAGCCTGAAGGTTAGTTTTTGGTCTAGAGTGAGGCCAAGATATTTGATGTGTTGTTGCTCTTGGATGACAACACCATTTAGGGTTAGTAGGGCAGATTGGGGATTTCTCCTGCTATGAAACTGTACTATAGCTGATTTTGATGGGGCGGTGGGTAGGCATGAATTGTTGGAGAAACATTCAAAGGCATAAAGCAACTTTTGTAACTTGGATTGGGCTAGTTCAAAATCATTTGAGGTAGACCATAGGACTATATCATCTGCAAACTGAATATTTGTTTGGGGTAGGTTGAGATCCCATAAATATAGTGAAAACAGGAGACAGCTGAGGACAGCACCTTGGGGAAGGCCTTTGGAGACAGACTTTTTAGAAGTGATGTAGGAATTTACTTGGAGAACAAAAGAGCGTTCAGATAGGTAACTTTTAAAGAAATTCACTACAGGTATTGGAAAACCCATTTTTGATAATTTTTGCAGTAGGAGTGGATGTTGGATATTATCATATGCGTTCTGGAAGTCCAAGAAGGCTGCAACTAGGATTTGGTTGTCTTTCAGACACTCAGATATGGAGTTGGTTAGGCGAACAAATGCATCAATGGAAGAATGGTATTTCCTAAATGCTGTTTGGGTATGTGGGATGAGGTGGTTAGACTCAGCAAACCAATACAATCGGGAGTGGATTATCTTCTCATATAATTTTCCCAGAACTGGGGTAATCATAATGGGTCTGAAGGAGTTGGGGTCCTCTTTGGGTTTATTTTGTTTTAATATGGGGATGATGAGTGATGTTTTCCAAGCAGATGGGAAGAAGGAATTGCTCCAGGCATTGTTGAAGAGAGATAAGAGTACTTTTTTAAACTCTATTGGAAGGTGTTGGAGTAAAGATGGATGGATCTGGTCGTGGCTGCAAGTTGTTTTGGGTTTGATTGAATTGATTGCTTTATTCAGCTCAATCATTGTAAAATCTTGGAGTAGATACTGGGACCCAGGCAAGTCAAAATGGGGTGTTAGGCTGATCTGAGGTGGATTATGAGAGGTGTTTTTGAATTTCTTCTCATAAAAATCTGCTAAAAATTTAGCCTTTTCTTCATTGGTTTCCAGCTGCTGACCATTTAGAGTTAGCTGGTAATGGAAGGGGTTCTGTGTGGAGAATTTGCCACACATCTTGTCTAGGAATTTATGAATCTTTGACTCTTGCGTTTTGTGGGACACTGATAAGAGAAAGTTTTTGCAAGCCTCTTCTTTTGCAAGTTTAATTGTTCTCTTAAGTTTTGCCTCTGCTTGTAGCTTTGCAATATATTTTCCAGTGGATGGATTTCTCTTGAAGGATCTGATGGCATTCCTTTTATTGTGCCAAGCCTCTTGGCAAGAGGATGTCCACCATGGCTTAGGGGGTTTGTTATTTTTCAGTGTTTTAGGGCATTGGGACTGGGGTATGGTAAGTTTTGCAGCATCAAGAAGTAGTGATGTGAGATTTTTGGAGAGTTGGTTTGGGTCAGTGGAGAGTGAAGAGTAGTCATGGTTTGAGAGAATGTGGGAGAAGTTTGGCCAGTCTGCTTTTTGCCACACATAGTGGGAAATGAAATTGTCAATGATGGCTGGGTCACCAATTTTTGTGCATATGGCAAAATGGTCACTTAGGAGGTTGTCTATTCTGTTGACAGTAGTTTTATTTATTAAACTTGATGAAACTAATTGAAGATCAATAGTTGAATAACTCCCACTTCTTTTGCTGAAGTAGGTATTTAGGTGTCTAGGAGTCGCTAGTACTATATTGGTAAAATTGGTGAGGAATTCCTCTATGTATTTTCCAGCATTATTTTGAGGTGAATAACCCCAGATAGAACTATGGGCATTGAAGTCCCCAACAACCACTAGATTTGAATTTGAGAAATTATTAGAAATAAAATTGAAAAAATCATGTCCATTGTTATTGCCATTTGGATTATATAAATTAATAACAGTGACCTCCATGTTTGCCAGCCACAACTTTACACCAATTGCATCAATGTCATGACTGAAGTCAGGGAGGCTTATACCACAGAATTTGAGGTGAGATCGTACAAGGATGGCAACTCCACCACCAATTCTATTGGAAGATCTGTCTTTTCTTAGGACATCATAACCAGGAATTTTTAGATTAACTGATGAGTTTAAATGGGTTTCTTGAAGGCATAGTATGTCTATGTTGTGTGAAGAAGTATACTTAAGAAGGTCAGTGATTTTATAGTCATTTAATGATCTCACATTCCATTGCAAAATTGAGGAGGATAGGGGTAACTGAGGGTTAGCCATTGATAGATAGATTTAGTTTATTGAGTATAGTTCTGAAATTTGTGTTGGCTGTGTCCTTAAGATTTTTTGGGAAGTAGGTATTAGCCATCTCTTCTAGAATTGAGGATTTTTGATCTTCTGTGAGGGATGTTCTGGAGAGTGAGTTGAAGTTGAATATGTAAAGGCATAAGTTTGTAAGTAGATTTGGATTTTCTTCTGATATTTCCTTTGGTGATTTTGATGAGGTTGGTTTTGTAGGTTTACTTATAGAAGATTCAGGGTCTTGGTCTCTGGCTGGAAGGGGGGGAAAGTCTAAGGTCTTGATTCCAGGGAATGTTTTTTGTGGTTTGGTCCTTGTAGCTTTTTGCTGTAGAGTTTTTTGATTAGGTTGTGTGTTTGGTTCAGAGAATTCAGGTGTATCTGCATTGTGCACCATGAGTTTAATTTTTGCAAACTGAAATGGGATATTTTCTTTTTCAGACAACCTGAGAGCCATTGATCTTGCCTTGTATTTTGGGCATACAGATCTGTTGTCAGAAGAATGGGGACCTTTGCAATTAATGCATGATAATTTCTTGTTTGCACAGTTTGCTGTGTTTGGAGGATGGATGTTTTGGCATAGGTTGCACCTCTTCAGGTTTGTTTTGCAGTGTTGTTTTGTGTGACCCATTATCAGACATATTTCACACTGTATTGGCTTAGCCTTGTACTCTTTGTAGGGCTTTATCTGGCCAAATAGGGATATAGGTTCACAGAAGTTCTCTAGGGTGGAGTCCAGGGTGAAAAGGTAGGATTTAGATGTGTATATGCCATCATTGTTGGGTCTTCCAAGTCTGGTGACTTTTGATACTGATATTTTTTGGCCTTTGCAGTTCATAAGGCCATCCTTTAAGTCAGTTTCAGGAATACCATTGGGGATATTGTATATGACAATTTTTGTTTGGGCAGGGGGAGGGCAAATCCATTGCTTTGAATCGACCTTAATGCCTCCAAGGGAGTTAAGTGACAGAAGAGTTGTTTTTGCATTTTCAAAGCCTGCTTGAATAGATATTAAGATTGAACCATCTCTGTTGATGTTGAGGTTGAAATTAATTTTCAGGATTTTGAAGAGCTCAAGTCTAATTGTTTGGATGTTTTTTATTTGGAACATGGTTTCAGGAGAGGTAGGAAGAATGTGGATGAAGTGCTCTTCTTCCAAAAAAGATGGGGGTGTAGTAGAAACTGTCTTTAATGGGGAGAAACTGGTGTACCGTTTTCTCTTGGATCTTTTAGGAGTGACTGTTTTGAAGCCATCATCATGGAGATTTGAGTCCTCAGAGTGGACAGTGACCATGGTTTCATTGGAGTCTGAGTCCTCAGAAAGGTCACTTGGTAATGGGGAGATGGTGCCTAGCATTTGGTAATTAGTATCTCCCTTCTCAGGGGGTAATTTCATTGGGATCATGGTTGAGATAAATTCCCCACTTTATATAAATAAAAATAATCAAGAAAACTTCACTTGATAGTCCTGTTTTCACAAAATTTTCGAATTCTCTAACACAATTATTTTTAATATTCTTCTTCTTTTCTTCTTCTTTTCTTCTTTTCTTTCTCTTTTGCATTCCAATAATTCTTTCTTGTTCTTCTTTTCGGATGTCTATGATAAAGGCAATACAGTTACGACAAAACACCCCAGGTTGATCCTCTGTTCAGTTATTGCAATTTACGCTTTCACAAAAGTTAGAAACAGGTACTTACGATAAAGCTGAATTGTCGATTTACTCAGCCAGAATGAATCGTACCCACAAACGAACTATACCATTAGAAAGCTTGTGAAAAATAACTGGTATGGTTATTAGCTAAATTTTGACTAGGGGTGTCAGTTGCGACATTCTTATTTTCACAAGGAGAGTTGCTCTCTGATCACTTTTGACTCTTGAAACAGGGCAATAGAAATTCCGATTTGAAATCGAATGAGCCCCCTTCGAAATTTATACAACTATCCCTTCCATAAAACCTTATATGCCCCCGGGGCATAACGTAAAACACTTTCCCCCGGGCTCTGGGGGGGCTGTTTTATCCCTGGAGTTTTGTTATATGATCTTTGGTCTATTTCGAACAAAATGGCTATATAAAAAAATCGATCGGATGCATTTGGAGAAAAGAACTAGAACTCTCAATTTCTAATCATTTGAGTCCCCTCCGGAGTTTATACGACCGCTTCTTCCATAAAAAAAGACTTTATACCCTGGGGTATATATCACAACCCTTCCCTTGGGCTAGGTGGGTTCTGTTGACCCCGAAGTCTTTGTTATATGATCATTGGATTATTTCAAACATGCTAGCAACTTCAATTGAGTCTGGCAGTCTTGAAGAAGTATTTTCCTTCCAAATTAGCCATGATAATCACAAAATTCTTACCTTATACCAATAACTTAACTCGTCTTAATGTTGTTTAGTAGGTTAAAATAAGTTTCCGTTTTTATTCATTTTCAATGCGTGCAGCTATTAACGTATTTATGGGAGCTAATTTTCTGTAGTCGATACAAACAAACAAAAAACGGAGGATTGTCTAAAAAAAGTAAAAGGAAGAAATTAAAATTTTTAGTGATTTTAGCCAAAAACAAAACTATGAAAATTGAGTTGAATTGAAGTATATTTGAAATAACATTTAATGAGGCAATAATGATAAGAATGAAGAAAAATTGTAGCTACTGTTTCAGCCAGTTGAGAAAAGAAAATGTTCCAGCAAGATTAATTTGAAATAAAACTTTATTTAACACTGTATAATCACGTTCCACTTATTTGGGGGCTGCAAACCATTCGCTAGGTAGCATTATTGATTTTCTAAATTTTTACGATGGGATACCAAAAGCTGTTATTAGGATTATAACATGGAACCATTTTGAAGAGGTGAGGTGTTGGGGAGTGTTGTGGATAATAACTGAAAAAAAGGAACATAAATTCTTTCGCTTGTTATAGATTCAAAATAGACAAAAAATATTGTCTATCACTTCACCAATCTATCAAGATCTATCAATTGATTTTAACAGTTGGCGTTAAAATCAGCACTGGCCAAATTTTTGGATGATTTTTGTGCTTTCAATTGATTTTAGTAAAAAATAAACTGGGTTTTATTACGGCAACCAAAGAAAAAATTTGGTGACAAAAATCAAATGAAGAAAAACCAAAGATACACTAGCAGTAAAATTCGATAAAGAAAAAAAAGAACACATTTTAGCGCGCCCATACTTAGCAAACAACAAATTCTACAAATAGCAACTAAAGCGTTTTAAGAATCTGTGGTATTCCTGGATTGTTAGAGAAGAACTTGTAAACGAACAGTTTGAAAATGGCTGAAGATATTAATTAGTCTCGGCTCATATGAAGCTACTAGTCACGTGTGCATGGGGGGGATTCGGTCCTTTACTCCGATTCTAAATTCAATTCAAATATGAATGAGAGCCAGTCTTGATTCATTGCATAGCTATAAGTATCGAAAATATTATGAGAAAACTAGATAATTTGAATGGTCGATTCTATTTTTCACTTGAATTGCAAAATTTTCCATCCTCAATTTTTAAGTGGTTGCTTAAAGAACTGTAGCAACTTTAGTTACCTTTGCTTGTCTCTTTTTCTTATTAATGAATTTTTAGCCATCATATTGAAAAAGTTTGCAAAAGCCTTAAGCCCCCGACCCTACCATACCAAAGTCATATACAAATGCCTATATATATGTCTGTCCCGATAAAATACTATCATTTTAACAGAGAAGAAGCCCTCGAAAAATCTAAATTGCCGAATTATTAAAATTTCGACTTGCTATAAATTTCGGATTCTTTCTTCCCTTTCAAAGCTGCAAAAAGTTTATATTATTCATTCTTAAAGCTGTATTAAAATACTGCCATAATGCTTATTCAAAATTTTTCGTGTTCGTGCATAGCTTCCCAAAACATTATAAAATAAATCTGACCATCAAAACAATAAATTTGAGTCCCAGCTTTGTTTTGTCAAAACTAGATTTACAGCTGATTCCACATGCAGCTACTTTGCCGCTTTCAACATTTTAGCAACGATAAAACCACGTTTTCTCAAAATTTTTCAAAAAATTGGTTTGTCAACCAATTTTAAGAGACTGTACGGGCTGTACAGAATGACCCATACTCAGTTTCTTAAAGGAGATCTTGGACTGCGGTCTCTTAAAAATTATAAAACGGTCCAAATAATTAAATTTTGGCTAAAGGTTGTACAGCTACGCTGTGATAGGCTGCATATGATGAGTTACGAAGGAAAAAATCTTGGCCTTTTAAAGTCAAGGAGGTACTAGATAAAACAGGTTTTTCTTTCACTTGGAATGATGGCCTTGGACCAACTAGTCAACAATTACAGTTGGACAAGGAAATCAAGCGGATGCTGGAGGACCAGACAATACAGGAATGGGGTGAGGAGATTAAGAACCCGGAAACTTTAAGATATTATAAAGAGGTTAAGATAGTATATGGGCAGGAATTCTATTTTAAGTTAAATTTACCGGCTGGATGCCTTACCTATTGGATACAGCTACAATCTAATTGCCTTCCGGTTCGTTCGAGATTGAGGGTTTTTGAAAGGAGGAAAAGTGTCCCTGATGGCAGGTTTTCTTGCCCTCTTTGCAAAGAAGAGGAGGAGAATTTGGAGCATTGTCTGAGTCGTTGTTGAGGTCTTTTGGGGGGTAAGGGAAAATTTATCGGGGAATGATGTATTGCTGCTTCCTGATGCCTTGAAGAGTTCGTTGTCACAGTTTATTTGTCTAATGAGAAGATATCTTGATCATTTTTTTTTTGCAAAAAAAGGAGATTAGTTTTTTTTTTCTTGATTATTGTGACGAGTGTTGTAGTTTGTTAATCCTATATGTTGTTTGTGTACATGGCCATATTTTGGCTTGAAACATATGTAATCTTATCTTATGTCATAAGTTACCTAGAATAAAGCAGGGGTGGATCTAGAGTAAAATCTTGGAAGGACCCAATGTGACAAATGCGCCAACAATGGACAAAATTGACAAATTTATTTTTAAAAAAGGAGTGAAAAACAGAAAAAAAATAAGGGCTCCTGAAAAAATATTGGGGGAGGAGATCCCCCTCCCGACCCCTGGATCCGCAAGTGGAATAAAAAAACATTCCCAGCTTTCTTTCAGATACACAATTCCATCAGCTGATAATATGGTTTAGTACGAGACACGCGGTTTCTTTGAACCAATTGCTTTTAAGCCACAAATATTTCAAGTAAATGATACAACAATAAGTTTAACCAGTAAAGATTACAAACAGGAGTAGGATACGCAAAATTATTCTCATAGAACGATAAGCATTAAGCTTCATAATAAATAAGCAAAATGTATTTGATTGCTTTTAGACAGCTGTAAGCGTGGCCGCCTCCAACCCATTCGTTTTATCCCTCGTGCCCACCCTACCGGTTTGACTCAGGTCTGAGACCTTTTGCATTTAATAATTGTCTTGTATTAAATCCTAATTGTTCGCATTTCCCGACAACTGAAAACAAGTCGCACCCTCCTCATCATGCTTCGTCTGTATCCTCACCCTTCCTTCCACCTCTAAATCCCCAAGGTAAATCCTTCTCTTACCCTACTTCATCATAATATTAAATTGAAACCCCACCCAGGAAATTCTCATACACACCAAGTATCCCTGTCGAGATACCCCAATCGGTTTGTTTTTCCTAAACTTTTTGTTACTAATGCTGAAAGTCTTAACTTTGAAAAGCTTACCGAACTCGAGGTGCTTTCAGAATCAATTCTAATCGATATTATAGCTATTACGGAAGTACAGTCCCATGACCCAGGGTTTCTGTGCCTGAAAAATTATTCAGAGTTTATTAAACCCCGTCCTTTAGACCACCTACTTGGAAAAAAAGGTGGCGGTGTTTTGTTCTTTACTAAGAGTAACCTTTACCCAAAGGTTATTTGAGTCCCTAGTTTATCCGAGTATGATGAAATCCTCTGGCTAAGTATTAGACCAAAAGTTCTCCCTCGTCCATTTAATATTATTTTAATAGCTGTTTTGTATTACTCCCCAAATCAAAATATCGAGTCAAAACGTAAATTCATCCAGCAATTGATGCCAAGTGCTGATTTTGTTATTTCTAAATACCCCAATGCTGGTCTTTTTTTAGTTGGCGATGCAAACGACCTTAAAATGGATTCTTTTGCTGCTCACTTAAAGTTAAGTAAATTGTTAAAATACCAACGACTCGGGGAAATGCCTCTCTTGATGTTATTTTAACTAATATGTATAATTTTTACAACCCTCCCTCAGCTTTGCCTCCATTAGGTGGGAGTTATCATCTTTCGATTCTTTTATCCCCTTCCTCAAATTTTAAGCATTCTTTCTCAATAACTTATGGCAATTATCGTCCTCTTCAAAATTCTGGTCTTCTTTCTTTTGGCATGTGGCTGAATACTGAAGATTGGTCCGATGTTTATAGTTTAAAAAATCTTGATGAGAAAATGGCTATGGTCCACAAAAAGCTAATTGACAAATATCAAATTTATTTCCCTGAATAAAAAAATTCAAAAGTGCTCCAGTGATAAACCCTTTATTAACCAAACTATAAAAACACTAATTAGAACCAAATTGAAGCTTTTCAAAAATGGTAAACCAGATGAAGCCAATAAAGTAAGGAAATCAATTAAAAGAGAAATTCAGAAATTGGCACGATCGTTCAACAAAAATAAGGTCGAAGTATTGTTCACTAATAAACCAAAAAACCGGTATTCTGAGGTTAAAAAGCTGTGTGGCAGGAGGCTTGAACAGCTTAACTTCAATCTACCCGGGTCCCCTGATATTACTGCCAATAATCTCAATGAATTCCTCGCTTCCATTGTCCAAAGCCTTCCACCACTGTCCAACCAATTACCATCACGAGCCCTTTCCCTTCTTTACCCACTGTTTCCCCGTCTGAGATAGAAAGAAGAATTCAAAAACTAAGAAAAACAAGTATTTGTCCTTTGGATATCCCCTTTCCTCTTATTAGTGCCTTCGGTGATTTCTTGTCTAAGCCCTTGTCTTTCCTAATTAACAAGATTACCGAGTCTGGGCTAATTCCTACAATTTGGAAACAGGGTTTCATAACCCCTTTAAAAAAGAAAAACGGAAAGCTTGGTTTTGATGGCGTCCGTCCTATTACTCTTACTCCTATTTTCTCGAAACTTTATGAAGGATTACTTGCAGAATGGCTAAAGGAAAAAATCCTACCTCTTAATGACTTGAAGCAATTCGGGAACCTAAAATCCACCTCTACTTCCCATTACCTCGTTTCTCTTATTGATCACATCGGGGAAATCCTTGAAAAGCCTAATTCTTGGCTAAATTTAATTTCCATCTACCTTCAGAAAGCATTCGACCTTGTTAACCACAATATTTTAATTGAGAAACTTGTCAACGAGTTCAATATTGATCTCTTACTGGTGAAATTAGTTGCCTTCTTGTTAACAAATAGATCACAAGTTGTCAAATACAAAAATTGCTATTCAAATCCTCTCCCTGTCCACAATGGCATACCCCAAGGTACTCTCCTCACAAAGGAATTTCCTGACCGATGGAAATTTGTTGATGACCTAACGGCTGTTGAAACTTGCTTCAGAAATTTAATAAGCGACCCTATGAGTATCCTCAATGAAATTGGAGACGAGGCCTTAGACTTAGACATGACAGTAAACCCCTCTAAGTCCATAATAATGCCCATTTGTTTCCTCAAATCCTCGCCCTATTTTCTTAATCCTATCCCTCCTGAAATTTCTGTGTCCTCACTTAAACTACTTGGCGTCACAATTTCTTCAAATTTAAAGAGCTAATGTGTCTATCGCCCTTTTTAAGCTCGTAAATGATTTCAGCGTCCCCCCTTCCCACTCCTTAAGAATTTACACGTCTTTTGTCCGCCCGCATCTAGAATATGGTTGTCCAGTTTGGCACCCTGGTATCTCTCGCAAAGAATCGGGAAAAATCGAATCAATTCAAAAAAGGAAGTATGAACTCTCTGCTCCTAAAAAAAAGCTAGTCTGAAAACCCTGGAGGAAAGGAAGGTTTCGTTGTCCCTCCGTTTCGTAAAAAATGCCATAACAAACCCTCGGACGGCAAGTATTTTCCCCAAACGTCACTCCCCATCCAGATTACGGCAGCCTCGAGCTGTTTTTGAGCCCATCCCTGCTTTGTCCCCCATTTGCTGCGTTACTTCCAGATACGAAAGAACTTTTGCCCTCTTCATTACAGAAAAAATCAATAAAATGTCTCAATAGTTTCTTTTTTCCCCTCTTTTTTGTTTATTAGCTGATGGTACTGCCCAAATTCGTGCACTCATTTGCTTACCCCCTCTTTTTTTTTAATTCCCCCTGTATTGTTTATATTTTATTTTTCGTTCTTTTTACGGGTTTTTGCCCCCCCCCCCTTTCTTGACCAGTTTTTATTGTTTTTAACTCTTTTATTGAATTACTGTAGTTGAATTATTGACACTTTCTTAGTATCCCTTTTAATTTAAATGTATTTATGTCTCGCTTTTTTTTGTGTATTTTTGCTTATTCCCCCTTTTTTTATGCCCGTTCTAATTCTTTTTCTGATTTGTATTTGTTTAAGTTTGACCAGTTTCTATCTTTTTAATTTTTTAATTGACTTTTTAAAGTTTTAATTATTGACTTTTAAATGATTGTTCATCATGATTTTTCTATTTTGTTGCAGTTCTTTGCATTTTTGCCAGTTTTAGTGCAAGCTTTATATTGTCGACTCCAAAGTCCGAATTTTTGAAATAAATATCTTATCTTATGATTTCATGGCGGTCATTTATAATTGCTTAACACGTGATTTCCAAACCAAACTTTAAGAGATATTTTGTCTGAACACGAGTAAATTAAAATTGGTTGAATATGCTTGTTATAAATTCGAATGATTAAAAATTTACAATCTGAGTCATGGCAAATCTTTACCAGAGGTAAGATACTCACAACTTGGTTATGATAAGCTAGCCTATAGGCCTAATACATCTACAAGGTTTCTGAAATTTTCAAATTAATTTACAGGCAACGTATTACAGTGTAAAAGTCTAAAAGACAAATTAAAGCTGTTTAATGATTTTCTTTAGCTTTATCAAAACAATTTAAATTAGGTTAAGGTTCGGCATTCCGGGAAAACAGAGACGGGTTTTCGGACCGCCCCTATTTTACTATTGCATGACGCAATGCAAGTATAGTAACAACATCCCCGCCTTTTACCGCCTTCTTGGTGAAAGACGTCATGAAGGAAAATTTGTACAAAAATAACTTAAAGCTAATTGGAAATAAAAACAAAAATATGGGTTAGTGGCAATGCAAATATTGAAGGTAAGTTTGGGTAAATAAATAAAAGTTGGGTAAATAATAGAAAATAAGGAGGTAAATAAATATTGAAGATAAGTTACAACCTGTCATTACAGAAACAAGGTTAAGCGTGTATCCGTTTTTGTTGTGATTTATAAAATTCGACAGTGTTTCAAAGAAACCAACAATTGTACACAAAAAAGAATTTTCTTCTATTGAGCTAAATACAGAATTACGGTACTTTTGCGCCAAAAAGCCAGTGTAATAACATGGAATAACACGCACAAGAATAACACGGACAAATTTTACTACTTTCCTCCTAACCCAAATGATTAAGTTAAGTTTTAATCTATAGAATTAATTTTTTTTTAAGTTTTTTTAACTGAAAGTAAGGAGTGACATTATAACTTAAAACGAACAGAAATTATTCCGTATATGAAAGGGGCTGTCCCCTCCTCAGCACCTCTCTCTTTACGCTAAATTTCAACTCTGTTTAGCAACTCTACTTTTTAAAACATTAAAAACTTAAGCGTAAGGAGCAAGGCGTTGAGGAGGGGACAGTCCCTTTCATATCTGGAATAATTTCTGTTCAATTTAAGTTCTAATGTCGCTCCTTACTTTCATCAGAAAAAAATCGTTCTTTTTAAATTTAATTTCTGAATGTTTTTCAACTAATGAAGGGTCGAATTTGGCTCACCGTACATGAAAAATTAAAACAAAATTTGCACATTAATTTTGACAGATTTATTCCATATATGAAGGCCTCTTCCTTAATACCCTGCTCTTTACGCTAAAGCTGTTAGTACTTTTAAAAAGCTTCCTATGTAGCGATAAAAGATTTATTATTTGTGGCGATAGAAGATTTGCTACTTGTGGCGATAGAAATTTCCCCGATAGCGCCGCTTATAGCGCTGGAGATTGTGTCAACTAGGCTAGCGCCGCTCTCAATTGATGAAAGAAAATTGAATATGTAGACATATAAATGTGGCCTCTTCTCTCTTAAGCTATCTGGAGATCAGATTCCTTTGGGAGCATTTACCTTGGAGACTTACGAACTAATTACCTATTATTGGACTAGACGCAGACATATAAATGAAATAAACACAGATAAGAAAGACAATAGATTTATTGAACTTACATGCTTAGTTGTACAGCAACGGGTCACTTCAATGACAATATTTTCTACCGGGATTATTTGCGGTACTAATCGTTTCAGATCTGACTTAATATTCAAATTAAAAAACACATCTACCCCATTACCAAACGCAGTTCTTTCATCCTGCGCTGTAAGGACTGCTAGCCA
Source organism: Artemia sinica (assembly GCA_027921565.1). Taxonomy (NCBI): domain Eukaryota; kingdom Metazoa; phylum Arthropoda; class Branchiopoda; order Anostraca; family Artemiidae; genus Artemia; species Artemia sinica. The sequence continues at coordinate 43,509,669 of CM051266.1, read as the reverse complement.
TTGGCTCACGTGCCCCAAGGACGCGAATCCTCGTCCAATAATCTCTTTTAAATGTTTTTGATGATTCAAGCATTCACACGGTTTTTTTGCCATTTAAATTTTCTTAGAAATGTTGTGCATAGCATTTTTTTTTGCTACTAATTATCTTAGCGAAATTCGAACGACTAGCGTCGTTGTCTGACTGAAGCTAGAAATGCAATTTCTCTTTTTGCTGATTAAGAATTTAGACTCTTGGAAGCGGTATTTGAACTCAATTAGGGGACGTTTAATTTCTGCCCGAATCATCTTTAGAAGGAAAGAATCTTGTATTTTAAATATATGGTATTCTACTGCTGGTGCACCTATTGTAATTAAATGGCCCGTGTGTTTCAATTTTAGTAAACAGTCGAACTTTAGCATAAAGGGCAAGGTATTGAGGAGGGGCAATCCTTCATTTATAGAATAATTTCTGTTCGTTTTTCAATTAATGTCGGTGGATCTGGTTGACCCTCTATGAAATAGACCCCTCCCCCTCACGGAAAAATCATCTGTGGAAATTTTATACAATGCAAAGTGCACCCTCTCCCTGTCAACTTCCCTCCTGCCAGTTTCATTTTCGCTGTGAATCCCCCCCTCTCTGTAAAATTGCTTGCAGACGATTCAGCCTAAAATATTCTCCTTTGTATCCTTTCATTTGAATAAGACTTAAATCTCTTATCGGTTTCTCGATCCCTCCAGAAAAGCCCCCTTCCGTGAAAATTATTTCCCAGAAAACAAAGAAAAAAATCCTGGGTATGGCCTTGTCACCAGTGTAACATTTCCCCTAGAATATTCACAATCCAGAATTTTCCCTCCCCAAGGAATATTCTACTCATAGAAAACTATCCCAAGAACAGCCCCCCCCCCCCAAAAAATGTGCATACTTCCCAATAACAAATACTACATGTAAACAATGGACGAATTTCATAACTTACAGGCCTCTCCCTTCATAACTTACATAACTTACATTGGGGGGTAATTTTACAGCTAAAGACATCAAGGCCGTTTTTTTTTTTTGGGGGGGGGGGGTTACACGAGAAACCCTCAAAAACGCATACAAAATTTGTTTTAATCCATTTTTGTTATGTTTTTACGAGTCAAACAAACATTGCGGGGGAGAGGGGTTCAAACTCCCGTACCCCCCCCTCTGGGTACGGCCTTGAGAGACATAGTTGTTTGATCTTTCAATTATACTGAACAAAAAGGCTATCTCAAAATTTTGATCAGATAATTTGGGGGGAAAATGAGCGTAGGAGGGGATCCAGTTGTTTTCTAGTCTTTTTAGTCACTTAAAAAGGGCACAAGAAATTTTAATATCCATTCGAATGAGCCCTTCTAGGTCCATTTGGTCAATACGATTACTCCTGGGAAAGAACAGCAAATAAACAAGCCTCCGTGATTCAAACACCAGCCACCATTTTAAAGTGGGGTAAAAATACTCCGTTTTTGGTTAGCTTTCCGTTTTTTGTTTTGCTGTGAACTAATTTCTAATTTCTGACTCATATTGTCAGTAAACAAGGTCACCTTAGTCATAAATTGGACCGGGAAAGGGTTCTGTGTATATAAGGCTGTAGTGCTCTGATGAGCTAAGCATTCATATTAGTACCAGATAATTAAGACAAAAGTAGTTTGATTTGAAAAAAATGGGTCATCCGGTTTGACCCCCCCCCCTCTTGCAGCAATCTTGAATGTGATAAACACATGCATTACTGTTGCATACCCAAGACGCTTTCAGATAAATACCCAAAGCCATTTCTTAAATTTGTAAGGGCATCGGACACAAATTTTTACTGTGCCCCTTGTTTCACTATTCATAATCCTCCAAATTAAATCCACATCCCAACCAATAACTAAAACTTTTTTCTTCCCTTTTTTTTATTCCTCCACATTTTTACATTTTAAGATCACTGTTTATTGGCTTTGACTGAAGGTTTTCTTTTTCACTCTTTTTTTTATACTGAACATTGCACACTAGCAGACCCAGGGGAAAGGGGGAACCCTCCTCTGTGCCTTTTTAATGTTAGTAGTATGCTTCGTCTGGATTTGCCCACTTTATGTTCCATCCTGTGTTATTTGCCCACTTTATGTTCCCTGGCAGCTTTCCATGGTTGATTACCAGACATATAGCAATTGCCATGTTATTTGCTCACAGGTATAGGACCATGCTATTTGCTTACAGGTATAGGAATCTCCATGCTTTTAACATTCAAATTATACCTGTCGGATTAACATTCAAATTTTCAACCTTCCCGATGGCTTATTTTGATAAAGGATTAAATACGTATATAGTCTGGTTTAGTTTTTCAAAGAGAATGAGTATTTGCCATTTTTGCAAAAGAAAATTCGCAAATTGGACACTATGAACGATATTAATTAATGTTTTGAATAATAGGAGTGTGAATGATTCTAATTAGCGATTGGATTGAAATTATATTGGTGGAGAAAAAAAAGGATTAAACTGATTAACAGTTAAGGTAACCCCGAAGGGGATGTTAACTCAGGTAATTTGTTACAAATTTGAAACACCAGTCTAAATGACTAACGATGATAGAATGACATTGTGAGTTGACCTAGCTTCACCTCTCCGATGTGGTCTGTATAATACACAAGTGATGTTTGATAAGTATTGTCAATTTAAAATAGGATCTAACGTTCCCTTCGTTCCCCCATTTCTGAGAGCAGGGGAGGGGGGAGGTCAATTTTGAAGGGAAAACCAAAAATACTCAGAATCGAAAATAAATGAGATCTTCCCCAAGGGGAAGGCTCAGAGGCCCTTCTTTCCCCCATTTCTGAGAGCAGGGGAGGAGGAGGGGGGAGTTAATTTTGGAGGGAAAACCAAAAATACTCAGAATTAAAAATAAATGAGATCTGTCTCATGGGCAAGGCTCAGAGGTCCTTCGTTCCTCCATTTCTGAGGGGCAGAAGAGGGAGGGAGTCAATTTTGGAGGGAAAACCAAAAATACTCAGAATCGAAAATAAACGGGAATCTGCCTCAAGGAGAAGGCTCAGAGGCCTTTCATTCCTCCATTTCTAAGAGCAGGGGAGGGGGGGGAGGGGGTTTAATTTTGGAGGGAAAACCAAAAATACTCAGAATCGAAAATAAACGGGATCTACCTCAAGAGGAAGGCCTGGGCTGATGTTTGCAAGTCGAAGAATTTGTCTTTGATGGTTTGAATGTATATTGAGCAGCGGAGGCTGCTCAATATACAATAACTTGATTGGTGATTGGTTACACACCGCGACGGCGCATACACAGTGAGAGAGACATGCAAAGTCGACATAGCTTTATTTCATCTTTTTAAGGTTAATTTAGACGAGGTTACGTGCCAATCAAGTTATTGTATATTGAGCAGCCTCCGCTGTCTCTGATTGGTCCCTAAAAAAAAATGGGTGTTGTCTAAAAAACCAGTCTGTTTGAAAACATGGAGTTTTCGTACTGCTTACTTTTTTGCAATGTGTAGGAACCAGTGGGGAATCCCCGCTCGTTTGGAAAAGTTGCCAAGGAAAGGCAAGCAAATAGCATGTAGTTTCAAAACGTGTTTAATCACGTTTCTTGAATGAAGTATCTGTACTGTATATTCAAGAGGTGAAATCAATAAAGAGCTTGTTACTTACTTACAAATATTTTCATAATTTCTTGAATGAATTGTTCTGTTATTGAAATTTCCAGACTTCATTTACATGCAATAGATACCGAGAGTTCAATGACTCCTTCCCGCAATGACTTCCAAGGGTTTTATGACTCCTCCCCACAATGAATTCAGATGGTTTTAGGACTCATCCCCCTAGCCATAACTCCATTCAACCTTGAGCGAAGGTATAAAAGTTTGATGAAGTATTTTTATACTTAACAACTACATTAATAACTTCCAAGATGATAGGACTGTATGACACAGAATTTATCAGTTTGAAAAAATCATCTTGTGGTGTTATATTTGAATGTGCATTTTTACTATTCTCTATGGAACTCGAAGAAATTGACTGTTATCATTGGATAGTGAACTATAACATGTTTGAGTATGATAAAAGCTTGTGGAATACTACATTACGTCATATAAACAGACTGGGATTCTACGATAGAGTGATTACACCACTTAATAATGCTGGTCAGGAACTGAGAAATGTTCAGGAGGAAGTCAGTGAAATTTGCAGCTTTTTCGGGGTTGAAGCACTCTATGTAAAGGGCAATGTACCTACAGATAAAGTTTTAATTCAAAAGTGTGATCCTAGGATTCCACTTTTCAATCTAGAAGAGTTTAAGTGTCCTAAATTTGAAGGGGGTTATCACCGTCCTGAAGACGAGGTTAGGTTCTTCGCACAGTGGATACCTAAGAACATACCTGATCGTGATAAATCCATAAGATGTGGTAAAAAACTATTCTATATCATGGGACCATCGTTTGTGGATGTTTAAGAGTGAACTCTAAGTACTATTTTTATGTAAACATTGTTGTTGTGTTTTTTTTCTAAAAAAAATCTGTTAATACGTTTAAGCAATAAATATCTTTAAGCTTAACCCGTCTTTATTCTTTAGAATTGTTCTATTCTTTTCATTAAATTGTGAAGAAATTGTAAGTAACAATCGCTTTCTTGAATTCGCTTCCTGGACACAATACAGATATTTAATTCGAGAAATCATGATAAAATCGCAAGTAAGTAATAAACTCTTTATTGTTTTGATATTTAATTCGAGAAATCCCATGAGTTGAATTCAAGAAAGGGTTTGCTACTTACGATACTTTGATTTTGTCAATGCTATCCCAAGTATCTGTCAATAGATGTTGATAGAGAATTTATTCATTCTTATACTTAGATTCTCTCTATGTTAACCTATCTATCCGATATATGATGTATGTAAATTCCTTTTCTTACATCTCCGATGTTGTAATAGACATTCTAAACGTTCGATATGCTAGCTTACTCTAAAAATAATGAATACATAACAATGTAAGGCATAATTTATTTTTAATGAAATAATGTCATGTAGAATATTAATACAAAAAATATATATTATTATACATTATTAATAGCAATGAGCAGCTTTGGACATTTTGAATCTGTTCCATAAAATGGTTCACCATGCTCTCTCTTGATACTATAGCTATTGTCTTCTCTTAGTTCGTAATCAGTAGAATAATCATTATTCCATTTTGACTCATACACAATTTTTATAGGTGTGTCATCGACAGGGTCAATATGATTTTCGTCTTTGATATTATTTGATTCATTGACTGTTTGATCAATGGCAGTAACGCTTGCTGGTACTTTGTTTTTCATCGATTCATCTTTATATTCCTTAGTGATATTTTCTGCTAATGCCCTTTTTATTTTTCTAGCAATTTCACTGTCTATTATCACACTGTTTTTACACAGGTAACAGTTCCGGCATGTAGACAGGATATGGTTTATGATATTAGTAGAAGAGTAGGCCTTTCTTTTCGTCTTTGCTTTCATTTGAATGCTAATACCCGAAAGCTGACGATATGGTTTAACACTGGGTAACATGTTACCACAAGCACTAGCAAGAAGATGCCCCTCTTTACCAACTACTATTTTTATGTTGGCATTCTCTTTGAGTGCAATTATCTCCGGAGATCTCAATCTCGCATATCCACCATCATAAGAATTGAATTTTTTTGGTACTCCAAAGAAATTCAATTCCTTACTGTCATGACAATGCACGCATACGTTTCCGATAGTGCTACCACTTGTACTTGTTTCATAGTTTAAATACTTCTCCTTGTCAGAATTCAATGCTACAATAACACTATCATGTGAACACACTTTCTTAAAATGCTTCATTCACTTTTTTAGAGATATTAGTTACGTGTTTATCGTTCCACTGTGTAAAAAATACTGATTTAATACATGCAATAAACTAGGTAGTGTCGATAACTGGCCATAGAGCAATAGCGGGAAAGCCACATTGTGTCTCTGGGCAAGCATAGAGTACAATTGTTAGAGCCATAAAAATATCTGTCGAGGAGGTATCATTAGCAATAACCTACTTCTAATGAAGCATATCAAGTCACCTGTTTACCGGGTACTAAATAACTACCGTTTTTACTCTCCCTAGCATTATATTGGCTTACACTGAAAATAATTGAACGGAAAAATATAAGAATTATTTATTTAACAGAAATCCTCGCTTTTTGAATGACCATCAAGTAAAGAAAAAATCACACGGAATAAAACAACAGAGTCCCTCAAACCCCGTAAAGCTATTTTAAAAGGTATAAGAATTATTTATTTAACAGAAATCCTCGCTTTTTGAATGACCATCAAGTAAAGAAAAAATCACATGGAATAAAACAACAGAGTCTATCAAACCCCTTAAAGCTATTTTAAAAGGTATAAGAATTATTCATTTAACAGAAATCCTCGCTTTCAATTGAACGGAAAAAATATAAGAATTATTTATTTATTTAACAGAAATCCTCGCTTTTTGAATGAACACCAAGTAAAGAAAAAATCACACGGAATAAAACAACGGAGTCCCTCAAACCCCCGTAAAGCTATTTTCGAAGGTATAAAAATTATTTATTTAACAGAAATCCTCGCTTTTTGAATGACCATCAAGTAAAGAAAAAATCACATGGAATAAAACAACAGAGTCTATCAAACCCCGTAAAGCTATTTTAAAAGGTATAAGAATTATTCATTTAACAGAAATCCTCGCTTTCAATTGAACGGAAAAAATATAATAATTATTTATTTAACAGAAATCCTCGCTTTTTGAATGAACACCAAGTAAAGAAAAAATCACACGGAATAAAACAACAGAGTACCTCAAACCCCCGTAAAGCTATTTTAAAAGGTATAAGAATTATTTATTTAACAGAAATCCTCGCTTTTTGAATTATCATCAAGTAAAGAAAAAATCACATGGAATAAAACAACTGAGTCCCTCAAACCCCGTAAAGCTATTTTAAAAGGTATAAGAATTATTTATTTAACAGAAATCCTCGCTTTTTGAATTAACACCAAGTAAAGAAAAAATCACACGGAATAAAACAACAGAGTCCCTCAAACCCCGTAAAGCCATTTTAAAAGGTATAAGAATTATTTATTTAACAGAAATCCTCGCTTTTTGAATGAACACCAAGTAAAGAAAAAATCACACGGAATAAAACAACAGAGTACCTCAAACCCCCGTAAAGCTATTTTAAAAGGTATAAGAATTATTTATTTAACAGAACTTCTCGCTTTTTGAATGACCATCAAGTAAAGAAAAAATCACATGGAATAAAACAACAGAGTCCCTCAAACCCCGTAAAGCTATTATAAAAGGTATAAGAATTATTTATTTAACAGAAATCCTCGCTTTTTGAATGAACACCAAGTAAAGAAAAAATCACACGGAATAAAACAACAGAGTCCCTGTCAGAGAAGCGTAGTTTTTGTTCAAAAATGAACCATTTCCATAAAAATCCCAGGGGTAGGAAGCATGAAATTAGGTGATATAGAATTTGTTTACTCAGGCAGGAAGGATGGGTTACATAGACAGGGAGTAGGGCTCATGATGAATAAGGAAGCTGCTAAGTCTTGTTTAGGCTGGGAAGGTATTAATAATAGAATACTAATTGCTCATTTTATGACTAGAAAGTTCAGGTCATCAGTTATAGTAGTATACGCCCCTGTAGAACCGACTGATGGAGATACTAGTGACTCAGATGAATTTTACTTACAGTTACAGGAGCAAATAGACAAGGTCCCAGGTAGAAATATGATGTTATTGCTGGGAGATTTTTACGCCCAGGTTGGTAGAAATAAGGATAGATGGTATCCCAGCTTAGGTAAATTTAGTGCAGGAAAAGAAAACAGTAATGGATACAGACTTTTGCAATTTTGTAGGTATAACAATCTAGTTATAACCAATACGGTGTTTTGTCATAAAATGGCTCATAAGCTAACATGGTATTCACGTGATGGTAAGACAGCAAAGCTTATTGATTATGTTATAGTAAACCGAAGACTGGCCGGATAAATACAAGATACTAGGGTATATAGGAGTGCTGTTATTGATGTTAAAAGTAAAGATTACCATCTAGTAGTGTCAAGGGTTAATTTAAAGCTGAAATATTGGAAGGGTAATTACCTCCCGGGAAGTTATGATGTTAGTAGACTCCAGGATGAGAATTTGAGAGAAACTTTCCAGGAACAGTTGAATACTAAACTTGAGAGTTTGAAATTTGATAATGTGGAAGATGGTAGGAATAATTTTAGAACAATAATTTGTGAAGTTGCTGAAGGTGTATTAGGGAAGAAAGCTAGAACTGCAGCTAAGAATATTAGTGAAAAAGCTTTATGTTTAATAGAAAGGAGAAAGGACTTGTACAAGAATTATCTGAGTGATAGATCACATGAAAACAAAAGAAATGTAAAGAAAGTGGAGAAAGCATTGAAATATGAACTAAGGAGGTGTGAAGTGGAGGCCAGGGATAAAATTGCCGAGGATTTAGAAGATGCAGCTAGACGGCATAATAGTAAAATATTGTACTGGCACGTTAACAAATTGAGAGGTAGTAGTAAATCCGGACTTGTCCCAGTTAAAGATAAGAATGGGGTGGCAATTAGCGATAAGGAAAAAGCTAAAGCGAGATGGGCCGAACATTTTGAGAATTTGCTTAACCGAGATAGAGTTGCAGGAAAAAATATAGAGGAAAATGAAAAAGTTTGTGATACCTTGGATGTGAAGGAAGATTTGTTTGGTGAGGAGGAATTAGCAACAGTACTAAAAGGATTAAAGAATAATAAGGCTCCAGGTGCTGATAGGGTAGTAAATAAGTTTCTTAAATATGGTGGCTCTGAGGTTAGAAATAAGTTATTGAAGATTATGAATATGATTTTTGAAAAAGGGGAAGTACCTAACGATTTTAGGAAAACCTTAATTAAGCCACTTTATAAGAAAGGTGATAAAAGTGAGTGTGGTAATTATCGAGGCATTAGTCTGGTCTCTGTAGGTAGCAAATTGCTTAGTAATATGATACTTTTTAGACTGAGAGATACCGTAGACAAAGTTTTAAGAGAAGAGCAGTGCGGTTTTAGAAAAGGTAGAGGATGTGTTGACCAAATTTTCACGCTTAGGTTAATAATTGAGAAGTGCCTAAGTTTTCAAACACCTTTGGTCCTCAGTTTTATAGATTATGAGCAAGCGTTCGATTCTGTTGATAGAGGAGCTTTAGTAAAGGTTTTATCCTTGTATGGTATACCAGACAAATACATTAAAGTGATTAGTGCTATGTACGAGAATAACACTGCTGCGGTTAAGGTAGGAAATGAGGTTAGCAGCTGGTTTTGTATTAAATCAGGAGTAAAGCAGGGTTGTGTTCTATCCCCCTTTATATGGATTATTTTGATGGACTTTGTTTTTAGGAGCACAGGAAAGGCAATGGGAGACCACGGAATCAAATGGGGAGGAAAAAGTCTCCTGGACTTGGATTATGCTGATGATTTAAGCATCCTAGATGAAAGTGTGAGCAAAATGAATGAAGTTTTAGAGGTTTTGCGAGTTCAGGGTGCTAGTATTGGTTTGAAAATTAATGTTAGGAAGACTAAGTCACTAAGGCTAGGAATAAGTGAAGATGAAAAGGTGACGTTGGGTAATGAAAAGATTGATCAGGTGGGCAGCTTCACTTACCTTGGTAGTATTATTAGTAAAGATGGTGGGAGCAGTGAAGATGTTAAAAATAGAATAGCCAAGGCTCAGGGTGTTTTTTCACAGTTAAAAAAAGTCTGGAAGAATAGGAAGATAAGTCTGCAAACAAAGATTAGAATCTTAGAAGCTACAGTGATGACAGTGGTCAAATATGGCTCTGAAGCATGGACGCTCCGAAAAGCGAATGAAGATTTGCTAGATGTTTTCCAGAGAAATTGCTTAAGGATTGTTCTGGGTACCCGGCTGACTGACCGTATTTCAAACAATAGGCTATGCGAAAAATGTGGTTCAATACCGCTTTCTAGGTCTATAATGAAAGAAAGGTTGAGGTGGTTAGGGCATGTTGTGCGGATGAAGGATGACAGATTGCCGAAGATTGTTCTCTTCGGCCAACCATCTAGGGCTAAAAGGAAAGCAGGTCGTCCCCGTCTGGGGTGGGAGGACGTCATAAAGAAAGATTTAAAGGAAATGGGAACTTCGTGGGCGGGTGTAAAAAGGGAGGCTTTGAATAGATTGGGGTGGAGGAGGAGCGTGCGTAGCTGTGTTGGCCTCAGGCGGCCTGGTGCTGCGATGAGTTGTTAGTAGTAGTAGTAGTAATAGAACTTTTTAAGTGTGAACTCCTATTTTTCAGACGAAATTATAGAAAATACGGTCAAAACACACTTCTCTGTTACAATTGTGTACATTTTCACATAACTATTCTAATTCATGATTTCAGGCACGTCAAACCATGAAATACTAAAGTTAACTTCTCAAATAATAAACTCCAGGAAACAAACACCGACGAAAATCTAAAAAACTTAGGTCTGAAAACCCTAAACAGGTAATTAACTATTCTAATCATGGACGCCCATATGGGGGGGCTCCCGCCCCCCCCTGGCTGAATGATGTTGCCTTATTTTTATATTTTTTTTTCTGAGATATCTATTATATAGTATTAAAAGTGCCAATTAGACGAGGTTTGCCCCCCCCCCTGGAATTCAGCTTATGGGCGCCCATGATTCTAATTCATGATTTCAGGCACGTAAAACCACAAAATACTAAAGTTAACTTCTCATATAATAAAGCCCAGGAGTCAAACATCCACGAAAATCTAAAAAACTGGGTCTGAAAACCCAAACAGCTAATTAACTATTCTAATTCATGATTTCAGGCACGTAAAACCACAAAATACTAAAGTTAATTTCTCAAATAATAAACCCCAGGAGTCAAACACACACGAAAACCTAAAAAACCTAGGTCTGAAAATCCCCAAACAGCCAATTAAATATTCTAATTCATGATTTCAGGCACGTCAAATACGAAATACTAAAGTTAACTTCTCAAATAATAAACCCCAGGAGTCAAACATCCACGAAAATCTAAAAAACCTAGGTCTGAAAACCCTAAACAGCTAATTAACTATTCTAATTCATGATTTCAGGCATGTAAAACCACAAAATACTAAAGTTAACTTCTCAAATAATAAAGCCCCGGAGTCAAACACACACGAAAACCTAAAAAAACCAAGGTCTGAAAATCCCCAATCAACCAATTAAATATTCTAATTCATGATTTCAGGCACCTAAAACCACAAAACACTAAAGTTAACTTCTCAAATAATAAACCCCAGGAGTCAAACATCCACGAAAATCTAAAAAACTAGGTCTGAAAACCCAAACAGCTAATTAACTATTCTAATTCATGATTTCAGGCACGTAAAACCACAAAATACTAAAGTTAACTTCTCAAATAATAAACCCCAGGAGTCAAACACACACGAAAACCAAAAAAACCTAGGTCTGAAAATCCCCAAACAGCCAATTAAATATTCTAATTCATGATTTCAGGCATGTCAAATACGAAAAGCTAAAGTTAACTTCTCAAATAATAAACCCCAGGAGTCAAACATCCACGAAAATCTAAAAAACCTAGGTCTGAAAACCCTAAACAGCTAATTAAATATTCTAATTCATGATTTCAGGCATGTAAAACCACAAAATACTAAAGTTAACTTCTCAAATAATAAAGCCCCGGAGTCAAACACACACGAAAACCTAAAAAAACCTAGGTCTGAAAATCCCCAAACAACCAATTAAATATTCTAATTCATGATTTCAGGCACGTAAAACCACAAAATACTAAAGTTAACTTCTCAAATAATAAACCCCAGGAGTCAAACACACACGAAAATCTAAGAAACCTAGGTCTGAAAATCACCAAACAGCCAATTAAATATTCTAATTCATGATTTCAGGCAAGTCAAACTATGAAATACTAAAGTTAACTTCTCAAATAATAAATCCCAGGAACCTAACTCCCACGAAAATCTAAAAAAACTAGGTCTGAAAACTCAAACAGCTAATTAGCTATTCTAATTCATGATTTCAGGCACGTCAAATCACGAAATACTAAAGTTAACTTCTCAAATAATAAACTCCGGGAACCAAACACCCACGAAAATCTAAAAAACGTAGGTCTGAAAACCCAACTTGGACTTGCAAACACCAACCCGGACATGCATGCAAAAAGAATCAGACATGTAAACAGAGAAAGACAGGCACTTTAGACATTCAAACCATCAAAGACAAATTCTTCGACTTGCAAACATCAGCCCAGGCCTTCCCCTTGAGGTAGATCCCGTTTATTTTCGATTCTGAGTATTTTTGGTTTTGCCTCCAAAATTGACTCCCCCCTCCCCTTCCCCTGCTCTCAGAAATGGGGGAACGAAGGGCCTCTGAGCCTTCCCCTTGTGGCAGATCTCATTTATTTTTGATTCTGAGTATTTTTGGTTTTCCCTCCAAAATTGACTCCCCCCTCCCCCTCCCCTGCTCTCAGAAATGGGGGAACGAAGGGCCTCTGAGCCTTCCCCTTGTGGCAGATCTCATTTATTTTCGATTCTGAGTATTTTTGGTTTTCCCTCCAAAATTGACCTCCCCCCTCCCCTGCTCTCAGAAATTGGGGAACGAAGGGAACTTTAGATCCTATTTTAAATTGACAATACTTATCAAACATCACTTGTGTATTATACAGACCACATCGGAGAGGTGAAGCTAGGTCAACTCACAATGTCATTCTATCATCTTTAGTCATTTTCATTGACTGATGTTTCAAATTTGTAACAAATTACCTGAGTTAACAACCCCTTCGGGGTTACCTTAACTGTTAATCAGTTTAATCCTTTTTTTTCTCCACCTTCGTACAATCCAATCGCTAATTAGAATCATTCACACTCATATTATTCAAAACATTAATTAATATCGTTCATAGTGTCCAATTTGCGAATTTCTTTTTGCTACATTGGTCACTACTCCTAACTGTCAGGCGGAAGACCCGGGTTCGATTCCCCGTCAGAGAAACTTTTTTATATATTGAATTTAAAGTTTAAAAAAGAAACTCAGTTTCTTTTTTAAATCCAATCTATTAAATCCTTCGGCTCAACAGGCGTCTCCAGAAGATCTCTTTAAAGAGGCACAAGTGTGCCTCCTCAATCTTAAAGAGCAGGGGGTTTGGGGTGGCATTCCCCCAACTTTAACTCCTGACACGATCAGCTAACAGTTAGTCAAGCAATAATAAGTAATAAACTGTACAAAAATGTGCAGAAATTATTTGAAAAAAATTACGTTTTCTAAAGAGTTAAAGAGGCTGAGTCAAAAGTTCGAACCTTAAAACGTAGAGGGATTAGGAGGTACAGTTGGGGGGCTGCCTCCCCCCAGACCCCCCGCTTTTGCAGCCTTTAAATAAAAAAAAGTTTTAAACTGAAAGTAAGGAGCGACATTAAAACTTAGAACGAACAGAAATTATTCCGTATATAAAAGGGGCTGTGCCCTCCTCAACGCCTCACTCTTTACGCTAAAGTTTGACTTTCTTACAACTCTTTTTTTTTTAACAATAAAAATTTAGCGTAAAGAGCGAGGCGTTGAGGAGGGAACAGCCCCTTTCATATACGGAATAATTTCTGTTCGTTTTAAGTTTTAATGTCGCTCCTTACTTTCAGTTTAATTTTTTTATTTTATTTAAAGGCTGCGAAAGCGGGGGGTTTTGGGGGCGGCAGCCCCCCAACTTTACCTCCTAATCCCTGTACGTTTTAAGGTTCGAACTTTTGACTCAGCCTCTTTAACTCTTTAGAAAACGTAGTTTTTTTCAAATAATGGCACACAAAGGCTCAAGCCGGATCTAGTAATTGTTAAGTTAGGTGTGGCCTACATTGTGGATGTTACGGTGGCTTACGATCACCCCTCGGTATTCAATAGAGCAGCTGAAGAAAAGATACGAAAGTATGGCGTACTTACTCCTGAGGATATTCCCTCTGACTTAGGCGAAATTTCCAGGCTTGAGGTCGTCCCTGTTGTACTTGGGGCTCGGGGAGGTTGGAGAAGTTCCAACTCGAAGATTAACAAGATTCTTGGTATATCACATAGCTTCACCAAGGTTAACATCATCCGGGTAATTAAAGCGAGCTTGTTGATGTTGATGTTACATAGTAGCCTTCAGAGCCCACGAAACGGCAATGGTAACTATGCATTAACCCTCACCAGTAGAAGTGCTTTACGTCGTAGGAATTTAGTAGTATGTGATAATCAATTGAATGTGTGCTCTAGTGGTGTTGGCGTTGTTAACGCAGGTGTATTGACCTATGCAGCTAAAATAAATCTTAAAACGACTGAAACTTAAATTGAATATGCAAAGCAAGTTTGAATCGAATAAAAATAACTACAAACAAGAGTTTGGGTATCGCCTCACTGCAGAAGCCTAAAACCTACTGCGTCATTGGCGCTTTACTGAAAACGAATTATATTACAATGTGTAATTTACAAATGTTTTCTTTTATACTTAATATTGAAAATAAATATTAAAATTACAGTAAAATTTTGAACTGATGAGCTTTTAGCAATTAATGTCTTGAAACGAATTTTAAGAACTTCGTAAAAAGAAGTTCTAGTGAACAAGAAATTTCAATTTTCAGTCAAATTTGACCTCTCCAAAGTTTATACGAGCATCCCTTCCATAAGAAATAATAGGAAGGATTTGGAGATACCTTAAATTACAACTCTTGCCCTGAGGGCTGTGGGGGAGTTGTCATCCTCAAAGACCCAATTTCCAGAACTTAAAACTACGTTTAATAAAATGGCTGTCTCAAAATTTTGATTGGATGTGTTTGGGAAAAAGGTGGGCGTGAGAGAGGGGTTAGTTGCCCTCAAACCACTTTTGACTATTAAAAAGGGCACTAGCCCTCTGAATTTTCAATCGAATGAGCCTTTTTTGAAGTTTCTACGACACCGCCTTCAATAAAAACCTTATATGCCCCCAGGGCATAACTTAAAACCCTTGCCCTGAGGGTTGTGGGGGATCGTCCTCCTCAAAAATATATTTTCTATCTGGAAATCAACTATGCTGAACGAAATAGCTATCTCAAAATTTTGATTGGATGTGTTTGGGGGAAAGGTGGGCGTGGGGGGGGGGGCTAGTTGCCCTCCAATCACTTTTGACTATTAAAAAGGACACTATCCCTTTGAATTTCCAATTCAAAGGACTTTGAATTTCCAATTCAAAGTTTCTACGACAACACCTTCTATAAAAACCTTATATGCCCCCAGGTTTTATCTTAAAACCCTTGCCCTAAAGGTTTTGGGGGAGTGTCTGCCTCAAAAACATATTTTCCATATGGAAATCAACTACGCTGAACAAAATGGCTATCTCAAAATTTTGATTGGATGTATTTGGGGAAATGATGGGTGTCGGAGGGGGGGGCTATTTGCACTCCAATCACTTTTGATTATTAAAAAGGGGCACTAGCCCTTTAATTTCCAATCAAATGAGCCTGTCTTGAAGTTTCTACGACAACGCCTTCTATAAAAACCTTATATGCCCCCAGGGCATAACTTAAAACCCTTGCCTTGAGGGTTGTGG
>CM051266.1:43486604-43491604 GCA_027921565.1 Artemia sinica | reverse complement strand
AAGGAGAGTGTTCTTCAAAACGAGGTCGAGGCCGGAGGCCTCGACCGAGTATATAGGACAAATATAGGACAATTTATGTCCTGGGAAGATGTTTTGAAATCCCCCTCCCCCCCAAACTCAAAATTTTCCTAAATTCTACTTCAGAAGCTTTTTTAAATATTTGTAAAGCGCTAAGACATTGAGCACTACAAACATCAGAATCGACTTTAGAGAATAATTTATCTCGTGGGAAGATGTTTTTGAAATCCCCCCTCCCCCCAAACTAAAAATTTCCAAAATTCTACTCCAGAAGCTTTTTTTAATATTTGTAAAGCGCTAAGACATAGAGCGCTACAAACGTCAGAATCGACTTTAAAGGACAATTTATGTTATGGGAAGATTTTTTTGAAATCCCCCTTCCCCCAAACTCAAAATTTTACAAAATTTTACTTTGGAAGTTTTTTTTTTATATTCCTAAAGTGCTAAGACATAGAGCAGTAAAAACATCAGAATCAACAGGACAAATTATGTTATGGGAAGATGTTCTTGAAATCCCCCTTCCTCCTAAATTCTAAATTTTCCAAAATTCTACTTCAGAAACTTTTTAAATATTTGTAAAGTGCTAAGACATAGAGCGCTACAAACATCAGGATCGAATTTATAGTACAATTTATGTCATGGGAAGATGTTTTGAAATCCCCCTCCCCCCAAACTCAAAATTTTCCTAAATTCTACTTCAGAAGCTTTTTTAAATATTTGTATAGCGCTAAGACATAGAGCGCTACAAACATCAGAATCGACTTTAGAGGACAATTTATGTTATGGGAAGATGTTTTTGAAATCCCCCTTTGCCCCAAACTTAAAATTTTGTAAGATTCTAGCCTTCTTTTCCATGGAGGAATGGTGGTATCAATCGACTTTAAAGGACAATTTATGTTATGGGAAGATGTTTTTTTTTATGTCAATGGAAGATGTTTTTGAAATACCCATTGCCCATTGAAATTTTTACAAAACAATTGGAGTCAAGCGCAGGACTGGTCTTGCTTTTGGGTTTTTGCATTTTGAGCTAGTCACTCCTGTGGACAGGTTAAACTGTCTGAAAAAAACAAACAAACTAGGAATTCCAGTACCAAGGTTTTACTACAAAATAAAGATTAGCTTAGCTAGAGATTACCTGAAATTAGTAAATGGGGAAAGTGGAAATTGTGTAATCCTTACTTTACAAAATTGGTATCATAAAAGAAAAAAATTAGGAATTTTATATACATATCAAAAATTCCTGGTATCATGCAGGTTTCGAACCTTGGCACTTACATTTATATCGCCTTGGCTTCCTCCACTAGACCGATACCAGGTAATGGTAATCAGTATTTTCCAATACGTTGATGTAAATATATAGGAAACTGATATGCACTTAATTAACTTAAAAAAAGTTTCTCAAAGAAAATTAACGGCCATATTAAACTTAAGACTAGAAAAAAATAAAGGTAAGACTATAGTTTAGCTACTTTTTGCAATCTTGGAAAGGGGTTTGGTAAGAAAAATGAACCTTCTAGGTATGTGTCTACAGGTTAAAGTGTGTACCGGGAACGAGTTTTGAAGTACCTACTTCCACTCCGTCTCCCTCTAGAGGGTGGTGAACTTTGTTGACCTTTAAAAATCTTTGTGTTATGAAAATGAAACCTTGCAAAACAGAACTTGTGCTCCAATGAGGTTCAAGAAAACTGTTTTTAAAGTTGTGTCACAACTTTGCTCAATTTCAATTTATAAGGGTTCAAAGATCATTTCCCAAATTTAGGAAGAAACCCATTGATGTGGTTTAGAATTCTAATCAAATAACAGGAACTGCATTTTAAGAACTAAAATTAGAGAAAAAGAAACTGGTAATTGAAAATTAAGGTAAATAATTGTAAACTGTTATAAGGTAAACTGTTTAGATGTGTCTGTTTAAATACTTCACCCCCACCCCACCCTCTATTTGCAAAAACATAGCCCAAATTTGTTTTAAACTATTATATATTCATCATATTTTTTTTCATTTGCAATAACCAAACTTGACTTTTTAGAGAAGCCCGGATAATGGGATAGTACCACGTTGTTTCCTAGGTAGCGAAAGAAGCAGCAAATTGATGGGCAGACAATATACATTCAGCAAAATCTTGGTGCAAAAACAAGTTTTTCATTGAGGAAGAAGTCATCAACTAACAGTTTGAAATACCAGGGGACCTGGATTATGTCTAGTTTTATTTATCCTTACAATTTTTTGCTACTTTTTTTGTCTTGGATTGATATTTGCTTCATGAGTTGTCAATATCTGCAGCAGCATACTTTTGTTTTTATGCATTATATTTCCCTTTTATTTCGTCTCTTTCGTTAAATTCGTCCAAAGAATTCAGATTTACTTCATTTACAAATCGCCACATTCAGCTACAGCTGCATTCGTTTACAAATCGATTTATTTCACTAAAAATTTACAGAACAAAGAAGTTACGTCACCATCATTCCTCGCAAGGCTTCATGGTGTCGTAAATGGACCCTTGCCTAAACGAGACGAACCAATCTATTCTCCCCCTTTCCACACCGATAAGCCGCCTTACTTGGCATCAAACTATAACCTGTCAAATGCCGTATAAACATGTTTGCAAACAGCTTCGCGTTCTATTGCGATAGCACGTTTAACACGTTACATTTGTTTGCATTTTCTTTTTTTATAAAAATTAATTTAAAAAAAAATCTTTCCGAAAAATAAGTTTTTGAAAGAAAAGTAAAGGCCATTTTAAAGTTAAGCTCAGGAGATACAAATACCTGTTAAAATTCAAACTCAAAACGACCAGCAATTACTATTAAAGAATAAATGAAACCCAAAACGAACAGAAATTAAATAAACAATCATAGCAAAAAAACATACAACAAGTAATAATATAAATGAATAAATAGATCTTAAAGCGAGTAATGCTTAGATTGAATATGAAAATCAAGCTTAAAACGAAAACAAATATTTTGCTATTAAAGTATAAATGAAACTTAAAACGAACAAAAATTAGATAACAATCAATGCGAACAAACATACAATATATATTGATGAAAACGAATAAATAAATCTTAAAACGACTGAAACTTAAATTGAATATGCAAAGCAAGTTTGAATCGAATAAAAATAACTACAAACAAGAGTTTGGGTATCGCCTCACTGCAGAAGCCTAAAACCTACTGCGTCATTGGCGCTTTACTGAAAACGAATTATATTACAATGTGTAATTTACAAATGTTTTCTTTTATACTTAATATTGAAAATAAATATTAAAATTACAGTAAAATTTTGAACTGATGAGCTTTTAGCAATTAATGTCTTAAAACGAATTTTAAGAACTTCGTAAAAAGAAGTTCTAGTGAACAAGAACATTCAATTTTCAGTCAAATGTGACCTCTCTAAAGTTTATACGAGCATCCCTTCCATAAGAAATAATAGGAAGGATTTGGAGAATCCTTAAATTACAACTCTTGCCCTGAGGAATGTGGGGGAGTTGTCATCCTCAAAGACCCAATTTCCAGAACTTAAAACTACGTTTAATAAAATGGCTGTCTCAAAATTTTGATTGGATGTGTTTGGGAAAAAGGTGGGCGTGAGAGAGGGGTTAGTTGCCCTCAAACCACTTTTGACTATTAAAAAGGGCACTAGCCCTCTGAATTTTCAATCAAATGAGCCTTTTTTGAAGTTTCTACGACACCGCCTTCAATAAAAACCTTATATGCCCCCAGGGCATAACTTAAAACCCTTGCCCTGAGGGTTGTGGGGGATCGTCCTCCTCAAAAATATATTTTCTATCTGGAAATCAACTATGCTGAACGAAATAGCTATCTCAAAATTTTGATTGGATGTGTTTGGGGGAATGATGGGCGTGGGGGGGGGGGCTAGTTGCCCTCCAATCACTTTTGACTATTAAAAAGGACACTATCCCTTTGAATTTCCAATTCAAAGGACTTGTTGAATTTCCAATTCAAAGTTTCTACGACAACACCTTCTATAAAAACCTTATATGCCCCCAGGTTTTATCTTAAAACCCTTGCCCTAAAGGTTTTGGGGGAGTGTCTGCCTCAAAAACATATTTTCCATCTGGAAATCAACTACGCTGAACAAAATGGCTATCTCAAAATTTTGATTGGATGTATTTGGGGAAATGATGGGTGTCGGGGGGGGGGGCTATTTGCACTCCAATCACTTTTGATTATTAAAAAGGGGCACTAGCCCTTTAATTTCCAATCAAATGAGCCTGTCTTGAAGTTTCTACGACAACGCCTTCTATAAAAACCTTATATGCCCCCAGGGCATAACTTAAAACCCTTGCCTTGAGGGTTGTGGGGGAGTGTCCTCCGCAAAAAATGTTTTTCTATCTGAAAATCAGTAATTGTTAAGTTAGGTGTGGCGTACATTGTGGATGTTACGGTGGCTTACGATCACCCCTCGGTATTCAATAGAGCAGCTGAAGAAAAGATACGAAAGTATGGCGTACTTACTCCTGAGGATATTCCCTCTGACTTAGGCGAAATTTCCAGGCTTGAGGTCGTCCCTGTTGTACTTGGGGCTCGGGGAGGTTGGAGAAGTTCCAACTCGAAGATTAACAAGATTCTTGGTATATCACATAGCTTCGCCAAGGTTAACATCATCCGGGTAATTAAAGCAAGCTTGTTGATGTTGATGTTACATAGTAGCCTTCAGAGCCCACGAAACGGCAATGGTAACTATGCATTAACCCTCACCAGTAGAAGTGCTTTACGTCGTAGGAATTTAGTAGTATGTGATAATCAATTGAATGTGTGCTCCAGTAGTGTTGGCGTTGTTAACGCAGATGTATTGACCTATGCAGCTACGGCCCCAGGGCAGTCCAGGTAATGGGGAACTGACCAGGGGATGTCACGTGCGGCTAGTGCTCGTCGCGCGGGGGCTAGAGACTTGGGTTAAACCGCAACAACAGGTGATTTCGGTTTGCAAAAAATTCCTGGATGTTGGACGGACTTGTTCC
>CM051266.1:43481604-43484104 GCA_027921565.1 Artemia sinica | reverse complement strand
TGTTATGGGAAGATTTTTTTGAAATCCCCCTTCCCCCAAACTCAAAATTTTACAAAATTTTACTTTGGAAGTTTTTTTTTATATTCCTAAAGTGCTAAGACATAGAGCAGTAAAAACATCAGAATCAACAGGACAAATTATGTTATGGGAAGATGTTCTTGAAATCCCCCTTCCTCCTAAATTCTAAATTTTCCAAAATTCTACTTCAGAAACTTTTTTAAATATTTGTAAAGTGCTAAGACATAGAGCGCTACAAACATCAGAATCGAATTTATAGTACAATTTATGTCATGGGAAGATGTTTTGAAATCCCCCTCCCCCCAAACTCAAAATTTTCCTAAATTCTACTTCAGAAGCTTTTTTAAATATTTGTATAGCGCTAAGACATAGAGCGCTACAAACATCAGAATCAACTTTAGAGGACATTTATGTCGTGGGAAGATGTTTTTGAAATCCCCCTTTGCCCCAAACTTAAAATTTTGTAAGATTCTAGCCTTCTTTTCCATGGAGGAATGGTGGTATCAATCGACTTTAAAGGACAATTTATGTTATGGGAAGATGTTTTTTTTTATGTCAATGGAAGATGTTTTTGAAATACCCATTGCCCATTGAAATTTTTACAAAACAATTGGAGTCAAGCGCAGGACTGGTCTTGCTTTTGGGTTTTTGCATTTTGAGCTAGTCACTCCTGTGGACAGGTTAAACTGTCTGAAAAAAACAAACAAACTAGGAATTCCAGTACCAAGGTTTTACTACGAAATAAAGATTAGCTTAGCTAGAGATTACCTGAAATTAGTAAATGGGGAAAGTGGAAATTGTGTAATCCTTACTTTACAAAATTGGTATCATAAAAGAAAAAAATTAGGAATTTTATATACATATCGAAAATTCCTGGTATCATGCAGGTTTCGAACCTTGGCACTTACATATGTATCGCCTTGGCTTCCTCCACTAGACCGATACCAGGTAACGGTAATCAGTATTTTCCAATACGTTGATGTAAATATATAGGAAACTGATATGCACTTAATTAACTTAAAAAAAGTTTCTCAAAGAAAATTAACGGCCATATTAAATTTAAGACTAGAAAAAAATAAAGGTAAGACTATAGTTTAGCTACTTTTTGCAATCTTGGAAAGGGGCTAGGTTAGGAAAATGAACCTTCTAGGTATGTGTCTACAGGTTAAAGTGTGTACAGGGAATGTGTTTTGAATTACCTACTTCCACTCCGTCTCCCTCTAGAGGGTGGTGAACTTTGTTGACCTTTAAAAATCTTTGTGTTATGAAAATGAAACCTTGCAAAACAGAACTTGTGCTCCAATGAGGTTCAAGAAAACTGTTTTTAACGTCACAATTTTGCTCAATTTCAATTTATAAGGGTTCAAAGATCATTTCCCAAATTTAGGAAGAAACCCATTGATGTGGTTTAGAATTCTAATCAAATAACAGGAACTGCATTTTAAGAACTAAAATTAGAGAAAAAGAAACTGGTAATTGAAAATTAAGGTAAATAATTGTAAACTGTTATAAGGTAAACTGTTTAGATGTGTCTGTTTAAATACTTCACCCCCACCCCACCCTCTATTTGCAAAAACATAGCCCAAATTTGTTTTAAACTATTATATATTCATCATATTTTTTTTCATTTGCAATAACCGAACTTGACTTTTTAGAGAAGCCCGGATAATGGGATAGTACCACGTTGTTTCCTAGGTAGCGAAAGAAGCAGCAAATTGATGGACAGACAATATACATTCAGCAAAATCTTGGTGCAAAAACAAATTTTTCATTGAGGAAGAAGTCATCAACTAACAGTTTGAAATACCAGGGGACCTGGATTATGTCTAGTTTTATTTATCCTTACAATTTTTTGCTACTTTTTTTGTCTTGGATTGATATTTGCTTCATGAGTTGTCAATATCTGCAGCAGCATACTTTTGTTTTTATGCATTATATTTCCCTTTTATTTCGTTTCTTTCGTTAAATTCGTCCAAAGAATTCAGATTTACTTCATTTACAAATCGCCACATTCAGCTACAGCTGCATTCGTTTACAAATCGATTTATTTCACTAAAAATTTACAGAACAAAGAAGTTACGTCACCATCATTCCTCGCAAGGCTTCATGGTGTCGTAAATGGACCCTTACCTAAACGAGACGAACCAATCTATTCTCCCCCTTTCCACACCGATAAGCCGCCTTACTTGGCATCAAACTATAACCCGTCAAATGCCGTATAAACATGTTTGCAAACAGCTTCGCGTTCTATTGCGATAGCACGTTTAACACGTTACATTTGTTTGCATTTTCTTTTTTTATAAAAATTAATTTAAAAAAAAATCTTTCCGAAAAATAAGTTTTTGAAAGAAAAGTAAAGGCCATTTTAAAGTTAAGCTCAGGAGATACAAATACCTGTTAAAATTCAAACTCAAAACGACCAGCAATTACTATTAAAGAATAAATGAAACCCAAAACGAACAGAAATTAAATAAACAATCAT